>JBBBDQ010002487.1:652500-877500 GCA_037127315.1 Ascarosepion bandense | reverse complement strand
TCATTAATTATTTTATTTTCTAGATTTGCCATATAATAATTAGAAAAGAGGGGACCTAAACACAAAATAAAATATGTCAACACAAAATAAAATCGTCGGTGATGGTAGATGTTATAATATTTCAGTTTAAACAACCTCTCTGAAGATGGCACATGTGAGCCGAAAGCTTAGAAGAAAATCAATAAATAATTATCCAAATGTTGGAGAATTTCTGTTTTTATTTTCAACTGAAATTAAAGCAAAAATACGACGTTTAGAACGGCTCATGATTAAACATAATAGACATTCATTGTCTCTTATATTTAACAGAATCTGTTTAGAAAATTACTTGCTGCCTCGATACACTATATATATATATATACTGATTGATTGATTGTTTAATAATAATGCATTTTAATTTAAACATTGCGCGTTCATAAATTCCCTGCCACGTGAACGTTCAAATAAAACACCATTACAAGAGCGTTCTTAAAAAGAAAAACGGTAAAAGATAAAATCAGTTATCAAAAATCGCCTGAAGATACAACTCATGGTAGAAACCTGGGTAGCGAAATAACTCGTTTAAAAATGGAATATATACACAGTGACACGCATAAGTATTGGATACATGTTATTTTCTGTTATAACTCTTGTTTATGTTCACCATTTTGTCTGATATTTGGTAAGTAATATCTCGTAAAGTTGTTTTAGTTGTATGTGGAAGGAAAATTAATAACTCATGGTTGAATCCATTTTTTTTTATCAAAGTTCAAATTTACCCTATGCAAAAGTATTGGATACATCAATTTAATATTTTGTTTGTCTAGCCTCTGTTTTGTTTCACTGCTTTCAGTCGCTTTCTAGGGTTGGCCACAAGTTTTCCACACTGATCCACCGTTACTTTACCCCATTCTTCCAATTGCTTTATGTGGATTCCGCTTATGAACTTTAACCTTCAAAGCATTCCACAAATTCTCAATTGGATTCAAGTCAGAAGACTGACTTGGCCAATTGAGAGTACTTATACAATTATTTTCAAACCATTCCTTTGTAAGTTTTGTGGTATGTTTTTTTTTTTAATCGTATCACCCCGAGCAAGGCGGTAACGCCACTGATGTGCAGGGGGCTACGTAAGAGTGAAAAGATCGGAAAAGAGAAAGCCGGAAACCACATCCTGAACAGGGAACAAGGGATGAGCCTCTACACCTGTACAATAGACGTGGATGGAGTGCGAACCGGGCGATAGTTTAGTCTATGTTTCGGATCATTGTCGTGTTGAAGCACGAAATTCCGACCATGTCCTAAAGACGTTGCATATTTCTGAAGGTTCTTCTCTAGAATCTCCCTATACATGCTACCATTCATTCTACCATGGATATTCTGTAACTCACCAGTGCCCTAGGATGAAAAGCATCCCCATATCATAATGGAACCACCCCAAAACTTAACTGTTGGGGTCGTATTGTGTTTGTTGAAGGCAGTGCCATTTTTTCGCCAAACACTTGTCGCTGTGTTCCTTCCGAATAGTTCAACTTTCGTTTCATCCGACCAGATTACCTTTTCCCAAAACAGCATAACTTTCTTTTCATAAGTTTCGACAAACTTTAATCGGTCTTTGACATGTTTAGTTTTCAGTAAAGGCACTTTTCTTGGTGATCTTGAATGAAAGCCTGTACGATATAGATCTCTGCTAATGGTATCCTTACTTACATTAATTCCAGCAACCTCAAGATCAGTTTTAATTTCAGAACGAGTAGTGAAGAGGTTTTTTTGCACATTTCTCCTGATCCACCTTGAAGTTCTCTCATTTATTTTTCTCGGTCTTCCATTTCTTGGAAGGTTTGCTGTACCGTCGCCATACTTTTTATACTTTCTTGTCCTCCTTTGTGACGTTCAATGATTCTATCTCGCATATCACTGGATAATTCTTTAGTTTTTGCCATTTTTAAGCCTTGACTTGCAGAATGCACAGCAAAAGAGTCAGATGATTAGTAGCACTATCTTGTAAGCAATTGATTTGTCAGAGATAACATTCCAATACTATCATAAATTTGAATATTTAAAGTCTTTTAAAATACAAAGTTTCGATTGGAAATTTGAAAAAAGTGTCATGTATCCAATACTTTTGCATAGGATAATTTTGAACTTTGATTTTTAAAAAAATGAATTCAACCATGAGTTTTTAATTTTCCTTCCACATACAACTAAAACAACTTTACGAGATATTACTTACCAAATATCAGGCAAAATGGCGAACATAAATTAGAGTTATAACAGAACATAACATGTACCCAATACTTATGCGTGTCACTATATATATATATATATATATATATATATATATATATATATCCATTTATACACATGCTGTTGTGAAAAAAAAACCATTCAACGTGCCAACATTTGATTTATTTTATCTTATTTTGTTTAACTGATTTTATTTATTTTCTTATTTTTTCTACTTATTTATTCATAAAGCAACAACTTGGCGATCAGAAACAAAAGGAACTTGATACGTAATGCCACAAATTTATTCGCCTGAAGAGAGTCAATTTTATACTCGAAACACGTGTAGCGTCACAAATACCATTATGGACACTTAATGTATCATAACATGTATAATGACAAAAACAATAAATATACGCTTTAAAGAAAAAGTTCACGGTTCCTCACACTTTTATTCTATACCAATTTCTCTCGTTGGAACAACCCTATTTCTTTCTCCAAGATATATATATATATATTATTATTATTATTATTATTATAAATTATAGTTTAGAACATGTACAAATTATTATCAACTACAAATTGTACATTTTGTTTTGACATTGAAATAAATAAATAAATATTCGCAGTTATATATTGTATATTGAGCACTGTTTTAAATTAATGTTTTGAACGTTGTAATTTTTTTCTTCGTTCTTTATTCACTCGGATATATATATATATATATATATATATATATATATATATATATATTGTGGGGTCACTCAGATCTTACCAGCAGGGATAGCCCCATGATTATAGTGCCATGAACACATACAGAAACATGACACCATTGGAGTAGATAGATCTATCTATCGCCCGGTTCACACTCCACCCTCGTCTATTGAACAGGTTAAGAGGCTCATCCCTTGTTCCTTGTTTAGGATGTGGTTTCCGGTTTTATCTTTTCCAATCTTCTCAGTTTTTTTTTTTTTTTTTTTTTTTTTTTTTTTTTTTTTTTTTTTTTTTTTTCAATTGGAGTAGATAGACTAAACTATCGCCCGGTTCACACTCCACCCACGTCTATTGAACAGGTTAAGAGGCTCATCCCTTGTTCCTTGTTTAGGATGTGGTTTCCGGTTTTATCTTTTCCAATCTTCTCAGTTTGTTTTTTTTTTTTTTTTTTCAATTGGAGTAGATAGACTAAACTATCGCCCGGTTCACACTCCACCCACGTCTATTGAACAGGTTAAGAGGCTCATCCCTTGTTTCCGGTTTAGGATGTGGTTTCCGGTTTTCTCTTTTCCAATCTTTTCACTATTACGTAGCCCCCTGCACATCAGTGGCGTTACCGCCTTGCTCGGGATGATACGATTAAAAATAAAAAAAAACAAATATCACCATGTATAGATTTTACTTTATCACTAAAACTCTCAAGTCGATATCCTTCAAATATCGGAAACCGATATTCACTATGCAGATGACCCATATCTATCACCGCAGAATTAATGACCAATGCCACAGTTCTTCTACATCATCTAGAAAATGCTGCCAACGAAGCTGGACTTCATGTCATTGCCTCTAAAGCTGAATTCTTAACTTTAATGAGCAAGGCTCAATACAAACTGATTCAGATGAATCAATAAAACCCATATTTGTCTATACTTCTGAGATGAGGTAGTATTTACATTATTTACATTGTTCGGACTGTCTTTGTTGCCATATTCTCGACATTTCGATCGTTGTACCCTCCGGCCTTCTCCAGATGATTAGAATTTTTAACCTATTTCGTTCACCTGAGTAGATTATTCTAGTTCTACTTGCCATGCTAGATACCTCTGTATCAGTTATCCCTCCTTTTTAACTCAACTCTCCAAGTTTCTGTTCACCTGAGTTCAACGGTCTGAACAATATAAATAGTGTAAATAATTACAATATTTCACCCAAGAAATATCTACAGATACGGAGGAAGGCCGGAGTGTACAACGGTCAAACCATCGCGACAACAGTCCGAACATTGTGAATACTGTAAATAGTTACAATACCTCATCTCAGAAATATAAACAGATAAGATAACCTATTTTTGAACGAACAAAAATGTGACACAAAGTCTAAAAATATGGACTGGGAGTAAGATCAACACTGTCCTTTTGTTTGATCTTATCTGGTCTCATACGCTGAGCCATTCATTCGCCAAAATTGCTCGTTTATACCACTAATTCCTATCACAAACAACTTAATGTCACAATTTCTCTATGAGGTCATAACTAATCCCATATGTACAATTTTTGCAAAGGGAAGACTATAAATAATTATTATGATCGATTAAAATATTCCCATAATGAATAAATATATTTGCAATATGCAAACATAAAATAAAGCCAGTGTTATGACCCTATAATCTAATTATGACATAAATTTCAGATGACTAACCGATAGTAATACTGTGGGGTTAAATAATAAAAATAATAATAATTATTATTATTATTATGTCATTTTTCATCATATTTCGATTTCTGCTTTGGTCTCACTACCAACCAAGTCTGCGGGGAGACCTAAGGCAGGTAGTGGCGTGTTGTTATGGCTCCATTTCATGTTTTTCTATCTTCCCTATCATCCCCAGCATTACATAGATAAATTTTTCCTTAGTGTGTGGGCTGTACTTAATAAGACAATTTTTTGTATATCTCTTAAGCTGGGGTTTCCAGGGATTCTTTCAATGTGTTGTTTTGTTCCATTTTTTATCATTCCAAGTGCACCTACTATCACTGGCACAACTCTTGTTTTCAATTTCCACATTTTTTCTATTTCAATTTCCAAGTCTTTATATTTTGACAGTTTTTCAAATTCCTTGATTGCTATGTTACAATCCGCTGGACAAGCCATATCAATTAATAGACAAGTTTTCTCTTTCTGGTTTTTAACAATAATGTATGGCCTGTTTGCTTCAATTTTTCTGTCTGTGTAGATGGTGTAATCCCATAGAATGGTTACATCTTCTATTTCTGTAACCGGTGCTGGGTGATGTTCATACCAGTGTTTGTTTACAACTTTTCCATAATGTTTGCACATTGCCCAATGTAAATATTGCCCAACTCTATCGTGGCGATTTTTATATTCGTTTAGGGCAAGCACAGAACAGCCTGAGATTAGGTGGTCTATTGTTTCTTGGTGTTTATCACAAAACCTGCATTTTGGATCCATATTATTATGCATAATATTTGCCTGAAAGTTTCTCGTGAAAAGACTTTGGTCTTGTGCTGCAAGTATAAATCCTTCAGTTTCAGACTTTAATCCAGATGCACGTAACCATCGATGAGTATTAACTTTGTCAACATTGGATTTATTGGCACGTACTGGATATTGGCCATGCAGAGGTTTGTCTTGCCAGCGCTGTTTCATCTTTTCAAGAGCTTTATCTTTGGCTTTCATTTTCATATTTTTTGCCGCAATAGTTGGTTCTTGGCTTCTGTTTTGCTTTTCTACAGAATCTACTAACTGCAAATCTTGTTTGTATTTACTGCCTTCTTTTATTATTGAATATTTTTTCTTTCTTTCTTCATGTTACCTTACTAATTGTATCATCCAATCCTTTGTTGTTTCTATGTATGTTAGTAAGCCAATAGTTGTTGTCTTGTATGACAATTCCAGCTGAATAAGACCCCTTCCACCTTCTTTACGGGGTATGTATAGACGGTCTACATCAGCCTTTGGATGATGCATCTTATGCTTAGAAAGAAGCTTTCTTGTTTTAGCATCCATTCGCCTGATGTCGTTTAGAGTCCAGTTTAAGATGCTGAAGCTATATTGGACAACTGGGATTGCAAGGCTATTAATGGCCATAACTCTGTTCTGTGAATTTAATTCAGTTTTTAATATCATTCGTAGCCTTCTATAGTACTCTTTACGCACTATTTCTTTCATTTTTTTATGGTGAATGTTTTCGCTCTCATTTACACCTAGGTATTTATAAGCTTCTTCTGGTTTCAATTCTTTTATTGTTACAGCAGGGTCTAGGCTAATTGAGGATGTTTCTTGTATTTATCCATTATTATTATTATTATTATTATTATTATTATTATTATTATTATTATTATTATTATGTCATTTTTAATCATATTTCGATTTCTGCTTTGGTCTCACTACCAACCAAGTCTGCGGGGAGACCTAAGGCAGGTCGTGGCGTGTTGTTATGGCTCCATTTCATGTTTTTCTATCTTCCCTATCATCCCTAGCGTTACATAGACAAAGTTTTCCTTAGTGTGTGGGCTGTACTTAATAAGACAATTTTTTGTATATCTCTTAAGCTGGGGTTTCCAGGGATTCTTTCAATGTGTTGTTTTGTTCCATTTTTTATCATTCCGAGTGCACCTACTATCACTGGCACAACTCTTGTTTTCAATTTCCACATTTTTTCTATTTCAATTTCCAGGTCTTTATATTTTGACAGTTTTTCAAATTATCATTTTCATTATTATCATTATTATTATTATTATTATTATAACTTTGCAGCTAATAATATAAAAAAAAATACAAGGATATAAAATTCTTGAAAAAATTAAACAACGCTGGCATCACCAATAACCAGATCGTGCTAATAAAGCCGATATTGATCATCGATGGTTACGAGCATTTGAATTAAAGGCTAAAATAGAATTTAGTATTGCACTTCAAGAGCAGAGTCTTTTCACTAGGAATTTTCAGGCAAATATCATACAAAAGTGGATCTAAAATGCATGTTCTGTAACAAATATTAGTAAACCATAAACCATCTAATCTCAGAATGTTCAGTCAGTTAAGTGCCATTAATAATTTAATTTCTTTTCTGGTTTGATTCTGGTGATTTGTAAGATTTTCAGAACGTCGACAAAACTCGGTGTAAAGATCCTTCTCCATTGAATTTGTTCATGTGTTATTATCTAATGTTATCTTTTTTTGGTTCTTCAAGACTTTTATCTAGGTACCTCCACGAATTCGCTGAAAAAAAAAGTATAGTATGAAGAAAAACGGATTTGAAGGAGACTAACACTACCTTTAAAATTTGCTGTTTTTTATTTTTTTTTTTATTTTTTGTTTTACTTTTTTCAGTGCAATCTTATCAATTACACCCTAAACTTTCCGATTGCCGTAGAAAATTTGGAAAAATTTCAATATTTAAACAATGTTAGGGGAGCTCAGTTTTTCATACAACGTTATAGTAAATCGATCCTCTATTTTGGAACCACTCGCCACTACCTGTAAATTGGATGATTATCAATTTTTTTAATTTTTTTTCAGTGCAATCTTATTGATTAAACCGTAAACTTTCCGATTGTCAAAAAGAATTTGTAAAAATTTCAATAAAAATTTCAATATTTAAACAAAATTTTTTGGTGGGGAGAGGCTCAGTGTTTCATACAACCTTAAAGTAAATAAAATCGATCCTGAAATCGAACTCTGTTGTTAGCGCCTATTCAACAACTGAATCCTTTGCGAAATTTTTGAATAAAGCCATTCTTGGAGTTTCTGAGGAAGATGTCATCGTAAGAACTAAAGAAAACTTGAAAAAGATAAAAACAAGAGCAACAACTCTTCCCCCAAAAAAACAACACAAAGCGACTCCAATGGGTGTGACTCCAAAATGGAGGATCGATTTACTACAACGTTGTTGTTTTTTTTTGTTTTGTTTTTTTATAAGCGTTTCACCCCGAGCAAGGCATGTCACTGCCACTACTGTGCAGGGGGCTACGTAGAGTGGAGAAAGGCTGATTAAATATAGGAAATAACAGAGGGTGGGTGATAGGCGGGTGAGGATACCGTGAATGAGGGTTGGGTAGATGAGAGTGTTGTGAGAATAGTTGGGAGTTAGTGTGATAGGAGGTGTCTATTGACCCTACATTTAAACACCTGGAGATTGTAACTGTCGGGAAAGCAGACTTGTGGAAGGGAGTTCCACAGGCGGGAAGCGCGAGAAAAGAAGCTGTTGGAGTAGAATTTACGGTTACATCTTATTTGTTTAACTGTAAAAGGGTGGGACCTAGCTGCTAATCTAGTATCTCGTGTAAATTCGTGCTTAGGCGGCACCAGTGATCTAAGCTCATCGGAGCAGAAGCCATGAAAGTACTTGTAGAAGAGGCACAGGGAAGTCACATCACGCCGGTGTGAGAGCGGCTGCAGCCGGTCTGCCAAGTCAGTATCAACCACGTTACAGATCCTCCTTTGTATTTTGTCAAGAAGCCCAAGGAGAGCAGCAGGGGCACCCGACCAGATATGGCAGCAATATTCAATACACGGGCGGATGGTAGATTTGTATATGTGCAGAATAGTTTCAGGTGGGAAAAATTTCCGGGCCCTGCACAGGGAGCCCACTTTCATAGCAGCAGATTTGGCAATGGATTCAATATAGTCATTCCATTTGAGGTCCGCCGAGAGTGTAAGGCCAAGGAGGCGTAGTATTTTACTCTCTGGGAGGCTAGCCTGTCCCATGCTAATGGGAGGTAGATGCGATTGTCTATGGTGGTTAGTTGATAACAGCTTTGTTTTGGAGGCATTGAAATTTACCAACCATTTCCTACTGAATGTCTGACGGCCCTTCGGGCCATTCCATGGTCCAGTGACCTTTCACGGCCTAGGAGAATCTTCTATCGGGGATTAGTGGAGGGTGCCGTGAAGGATAAGCTGTGGAGTAAGCTCGGCATGTCGAGAGTGGAGTACCGCTCTCATTGGTCTTGGGCGCCAGGTGCGGATTGGCTCAGCAACTCTGAGTTCTCTCTGACCTGGCGATTGGCTCGGAATGGTTTGTCGCTCAATGACAAGCGTTTCGCAATGGGCCTGGCGGATTTGCCAGATTGTGAACGTTGCAACCTTGGAATTAAGGAGACGTCGGCGCACGCCTTCTTCCATTGTTCGCGCGTTCGCCCGTTGTGGGCGCGTGTCGGCGAGTTGACTGCTCGTATCTCGCCGCGGGAGCTTGTGCTCATTGATCGCGCATACGCTGTGGACAATGTGTCGCCCCCGTACTCTGGTGTGAAGCGGATGGTGTTTCTGTCGCTACTGGCCACGGCTAGAATGGTGATTTGGATGACGCGTCTGGAGGAAGTCTTGCGGGGAGGTCGTCTTTCGGATCAGGATCTAATCCGATATTTTGAGCACCAGCTCAAAATGAAGATTAGAACTGAACGGAAACGGCTGCACCCGACAGACTTTAGCAAAAGGTGGATATATGCAGCGAGCCTGGTTCGTGTGACCGGGGCTAGCCTTGATTTTCTTTTTTAGTTCTGCCAAGTCACATCGGGGTGGATTCCTCTGGAACCCCTCCCGCGGTTAAGGTTAGCTTTCTTTTGTATACCTAGTTAATGTGAGTGAATGTATTTGTCCTAGCCTGTTCCCGGCTCCATTGCTTTTGTTATGATCCAGTTCGAGATTCCCACTGACCATTGTTATTTTGCCCCGTTTTATTCTCGGCTGGGTCAGCCTTATATATTCTCCAGTCCAATTTATTTTTGTACCCAGCTTCTCCATTCCCCTTAGAAAGAGAGCGGCTTGATTTTGTCTCTACAGGCAGAATACAGTGGCCTCTTTAATTACGAGGGTGTGTTTGGGTCTTACTAACATTTTGTATAAATATTCATTTGAAATTGTTTTTTGTTTTGGGGATTTTTTGTTTCTTCATACCCCTCCCCATCATATCATCTCATGTACAAATGTTAAAATCTATTTTTGTACTATAATTGTAAATAATCACAAATTTTTATGTACATTTGGGGCGTTTTTGTAGGTCCCCGGTATGTTTTTGCGATATTTTGGTGCTAGATAAGTATGAGTGTTGATGGACAAATTCTTATGGTGAATGAGAATCATTGTAACGTATGTATGGGTCGTGAATCTGATTAGCTAGGTATAGGATATAGTAACTGAAGACCACCCCAAGTTTTGTTCCCCCTCCCACCTTTCGGCCTTGTGCCATAATTCATGTAAAAATGAATAAATAAAACCAACCATTTCCTACTGAATGTCTGACGGCCCTTCGGGCCATTCCATGGTCCAGTGACCTTTCACGGCCTAGGAGAATCTTCTATCGGGGATTAGTGGAGGGCGCCGTGAAGGATGAACTGTGGAGTAAGCTCGGCATGTCGAGAGAGGAGTATCGCTCTCATTGGTCTTGGGCGCCAGGTGCGGATTGGCTCAGCAACTCTGAGTTTTCTCTGACCTGGCGATTGGCTCGGAATGGTTTGTCTCTCAACGACAAGCGTTTCGCAATGGGCCTGGCGGATTTGCCAGATTGTGAACGTTGCGTCCTTGGAATTAAGGAGACGTCTGCGCACGCCTTCTTCCATTGTTCGCGCGTTCGCCCGTTGTGGGCGCGTGTCGGCGAGTTGACTGCTCGTATCGCGCCGCGGGAGCTTGTGCTCATTGATCGCGCATACGCTGTGGACAATGTGTCGCCCCCGTACTCTGGAGTGAAGCGGATGGTGTTTCTGTCGCTACTGGCCACGGCTAGAATGGTGATTTGGATGACGCGTCTGGAGGAAGTCTTGCGGGGAGGTCGTCTTTCGGATCAGGATCTAATCCGATATTTTGAGCACCAGCTCAAAATGAAGATTAGAACTGAACGGAAACGGCTGCACCCGACAGAGTTCAGCGAAAGGTGGGTATATGCGGCGAGCCTGGTTCGCGTGACCGGGGCTAGCCTTGATTTTCTCTTTTAGATCTGCTAGTTGCATCGGGGTGGATTCCTTTGGAACCCCGCCCGTGGTTAAGGTAGAAGTTCTTTTTGTGCCTAGTTAATGTGAGTGAATGTGTTTGTCCTGGCCTGTTCCCGGCTACATTGCTTTTGTTATGATCCAGTTCGAGATTCCCATTGTCCAAGTATTATTTTGTCCCGTTTTCACTCTCGGCTGGGTCAGCCTTATACATACTCCAGTCCAATTTATTTTTGCCCCTGCTTCTCCATTCCCCTTAGAAAGAGAGCTGCTTGATTTTGTCTTTTTAAGGCAGAATACAGTGGCCTCTTTAATTATGTGGGAGTGTTTGGGTCTTACTAACATTGTGTATATATATTCATTTGAAATTGTTTTTGTTTTGGGGATTTTTGTTTCTTCATTCCCCCTCCCCATCATGTCATTTCATGAATAAAGTTTTAAATTTATTTTTGTAAGATATTGTATATATTGTAAAAATCAGAAATTTTTATGTACATTTGGGGTGTTTTTTAGGTCCCTGGTATGTTACTGCGGTATTTTGGTGTATGATAAGTATGAGTGTTGATGGACAAATTTTTATGGTGAATGAGAAAATTGTAACGTATGTATGGGTCGTGAATCTGATTAGCTAGGTATAAGATAGTTACGGAAGACCAACCCAAGTTTTTGTTCCCCCTCCCATTTGTTGGCCTTGTGCCAGAATTTATGTACTTTGCATAAATAAATAAGTACCAACCATTTCCTACTGACTTTTGTTTTGTGGGTTGTGGTTGTAAGAGCAAAGTGCTGTTTTGTTCCTTCGTGATATTGCAGTGACTTTGTGTCTTGGACACACTAATTTCCGGCCCGAGTTTATAGCTCGGGCTTGCGTAAAGTAGCGTTTTCAACGCGAAACACCGGAAAGAAGTTGTCCGGTGTTCGGCCACTTTGTGGCAATGGCCTCTAATGGGCCGGATGAAGTCGTTCCTCCCACCACGGCCTCGGTGGGAGGAAAGGAGGGGGATTGGGCATTACCGCCTCGGGATAATCCCCCTTCAGTACCTGGAGTAGCAGCAGCAGTAGTACCGACGCCGGAAGGAGTGCCATCAGCTCCCGGGTCCCCCAAGCCTTCAACTTCTGGTTGGACAGGGGGAAAACCTACAAATAAGGATGAGGAGTATTATGAGAGGAGGAGGTTGAAGTACGCGGAATATATCAAAGGCACCGAGCTGGTCTCGGTCCCCGGAGAACTGGCGGATATCCAAACTAGGACTATTACTCTCATCACTAAGGATATCAAGTCCCAGAGATTAATTGCAGTGCCGAGGGATACTTTTGAGGAAGCAATTGGGGCACTTAAGATCAAGGCTAGGGCCGTAGCGAGGAAGAGTAGTGCCATGTGGGACGTCCTGCTGGGCACGACCGACGAAGCTAAACGTCTGGTCGGTGTGGTGCTGGAAACGAAAACTCTCCAGCTCCATACAGAGTACATGGGTGCCCGGAAAGTTAAGGTCACTCTGCACGGTGTCCCCATGGACATTGCTGAGGACCACGTTGGCGCCTTCTTTGCTAACTTTGGAAAGGTGGCCGGAGTCTCCTCGCTACGGTCTAAGGCAGGCTTCATTACGGGAGACATGACCCTGCTGGTGACTATGTCTAAAGAAAAGATAGGCAAGGTTCCCAACACACTCACCTGCAGAGGTCGTGTCATTTACGTGATAGTAGAAGGGAGGAAGCCGTGCTGTTGGGTCTGTGGAGCGGCGGACCATGTCGCGAGGGTCTGCCCGACCAAGAATCCGACCCCAAAGACCCAACCAGCTCAACCATCTAAGCAGCAGCCAGCGGTAAAGGAAAAGGAAGGCCCAAAACCAGCTTCACCCACGCAAGCTCCCGTGGGCAACAAGGAGGGCGAATGGCAGGTGGTGGGCAGAAAGAAGGCCAAAACACCGTCCCCAGAGAAGGTGCCACCACCTGCCAAGACGCCGGTGAAACCAAAGGAGTCGCCTCCTAAGAAGTCTCCCCCCAAACAAAGGAAGGAGAGGACTCCTTCCCCGCAAAAAGAACAACAAATGGAAGTTGAAAGATCGGCTTCACTAAAGCGGGGGAGAGAGGAGGAGGTGGAAGAGCGAAAGGATACTCCCAAGGCCCGCAGAAGAAGTAGGAGCAGGGACAAAAAGCCCAGCAGAGAAAAATGTGCCTCAGCTCCGGTGTCGCCTGCAAGAACTACATATGCGGATAAGGCGAGAAGCCTTCCCGCGTCCCCGCGTAAAGCTGCCCAATCCCCAACCCCTTTTTTGACCCCCCTCAGGAAGACCAGTTCCTTAACTCCCACATCCTCCCCTGCTCCTATTCCCGCTCCCAGTAGGGCGAAGAAGAAGAAGGACCTCCCGCGTGGGGAGGCGCTGATGAAAGTTAAGGAGGACACTTCATCGGAGTGGTCGTCACAGCGACGTAAGCTGCTAAGACCACTCCTTAAGCTCACCTCAGTGGATGGGTTATCCACTGAGGACCCAAGGAACTTCCCCCAGGCCCCAGGTGTCATCACCTTGGTAAGGAATACCGGTGGCAACCTGCGGGTCTGGGAGCACATTGCGGAAGCCCAAAGGAGCTACCCAAATATTTGTATGGTCAGGGAGAAGACTCCTGAATTAAGAAAGATGTCGCAAAATTGTTCGGGGAGGTTCCCCGTTTTACTCCACCCATGTTTATATAGGGTGGTAAAACTAACATATCCCACCGACGTCGGCGGGATTGTCCTAGACGGACGAATTACGTCCGACATTGGTACAGGGTCCCTAGGACAGTCCGTCGGGGTCCCCTCTGCCCGAGATTTCTACCCCGTATGCGACTAGTGCCTTTGTTGCATGTTCTTTGTTTTTTCTTTTTCAGGTTTAAAAGATGTCTATTAAGATAGCCAGCTTGAATGCGAAGGGCCTGAGGGATCGGGGTAAGGCGGCTCGCCTGCTTCGTGACCTCTTGTCCTTCGGCGTGGATGTGGCCGCGATCCAAGAGACTCACTTTGTTTGCGAAGTCGACTCTTGTGTGCTGTCTAACGACTTTGTCGTCTATTCAGCATATGGGAGCCGGCAAGCCAGAGGTGTTTCTTTGCTGGTCAAGCGTACCCTGGACGCGAAGGTTGACCTTGTCCATGTCGGTGCCGAGGGCCGGCTGATCGTGGCCGATATTGCAGTGAAAAGCAAATTGTTCCGGTTGATTGTGGTTTATGCGCCCAATAAGCAAGGTGAGCGTGTCTCTTTCTTTCGGCTGTTGGAGCCCTTTATGGTGCATTCAACACGGCTAATCTTAGTTGGGGACTGGAATGCCATCCTAACCCCCAAATGGGATAGAGGGAGGGGCGCTAGCGGGAGGAATGATGATCGTAGCCTGGTTGATCTGATCGACGAATTTGGTCTCGTCGATAGATACCGGGTCGATCATCCGGATGGGAGTATGTGGACGTGGGCGCTTAATTGGCCTTCTACCCGGGTATCTGCGTACCTGGATAGGATGTTAGTGAGAGTGGCCGACATAGACTTCTTAGAATGTCCAACGTTCCACTGGCTAGGCTACACGGACCACAAACTTGTTTGTGCCCGTGTGGCGTTAGACTTTAGGCCTAGGTTGGCTGGTTATTGGAAGTTCAATCAGTCCTTACTGGACAGGCGGGACTTTCGTGACCAGCTGACAAAACTAGTTCAGCGGGCGTTAATTGGGCGAGTCATTGGGAATAAGTGGTGGGTTAACCTTAAGGACTCCATTAGGTCTTTCGCCACCAAATATAGCCAGCGGCTCAAACTAGATAAGGCTGCGGAGGCAAAGACACTTAGAGCTAATTTCGCCCGGGCGGAGGCTGGTGGGGATCCCCTAGAGATAGCCTTAGCCAGGAGGCCCTGAGGCGCACGACTAGCGAGCGCTATATGGGCCAGGTAATTAGAGCTAAGTTAAGCAAGATGTCTTCCGAAGCTGTGAACATGGGCGCAGAACTGCGCAAGGAAGAAATTCGTCGGGCCGGCGATCGGTACATTCGAGAGGTGCGCGACCCGGAGGGGCATCTCCTTCGGTCCACTGACGACATGTGCGAGGCGTTCCGGCAGCATTTCGAACACCGGTTTACCAAGGAGCCTGGTCTCCGTGACGAGGAGTTTCGCAGCTATTTGGCTGACTTTCCCCGGCTTTTGCCGGCTGAAGCGGCTAGCTGCGAAGGGGAGATTACGGAGGACGAAGTCTACGCGGCTTTGAAGAAGACCGGCAGTGGCAAGTCGCCAGGTTTGGATGGTTTGCCCTATGAATTGTACTTGAGGATGTCGCACCTTTTTGTCCCGCTCTTGACTGTCGTGTTCAACCACTGGTTTCGGCAGGGGTCCATCCCCGGTCGGATCACCAGGGGCGTGATCACGCTGTTGGGAAAAGGCAAGAAGGTTGGGCGGGGATTAGATGATTACAGGCCCATAACTCTGCTAAACACAGAGTTAAAGATTTTGGCCAAGATCCTGACGAATCGCTTGCAGCTAGTTGCCGAGTCTCTGTTGGAACCGGATCAGACTTGTTCTGTGAAGGGACGAACAATTCAGAGCAACCTGCACTTGATCCGCACGATCGTAGAGGGTGTAGAAGACGACGAAGAGGCCGCGCTGATCAATTTGGATCAGTCCAAGGCATTTGATAGGATTGACCATGGCTACCTGGCTGCTGTCCTGCAGGCCGCCGGATTCAAACCCGACTTCAGCCGCTGGATTAGCCTTCTGTATCGCTCCCCCAAGGCTGTGGTACAGGTGAACGGGAAGCTGTCGAGCGCTTTCGCGCTGTCTAGGTCGGTCCGACAGGGTTGTCCACTGTCGCCTCTCCTTTACGTCCTGGCGTTGGAGCCCCTCCTTCGCCGGCTAAGGGACGAGACGTGCAGTCCGGTCCTGCGTGGAATTGCTGTCCCTGGTGGAGCTCGAGCCAGGGTTTCCGCGTACGCCGATGACGTAACGACCTTTGTGTCCTCCCGCAGGGACATAAGGGCGGTACAGAAGGCGCTTGAACGGTACGAACAGGTAACAGGGGCCAGAATTAACCGCGACAAGTCGTCCGGCTTGCGGTTAGGTGCCTGGAAGGGTGTTTCCCTCCCGGGGCCCTTCGACTGGACGGACGGGCCGGTCAAGCTCCTCGGAGTTTGGTTCGGTCCGGACTTACAGTTGGAGAAAAACTGGTCAGAAGTACAGGCAAAGGTCGGCGCGTCGGTCTCTCCGTGAAGGGTCTGGCGGAGGTGTGTGTCACATACCTCTTTCCCAGAATCCTTTACCGGCTGTCTGTACTTCCCCTTTGTGACGATCATGAGAAGGCGCTCGAGCGTTTGCTATTCTCCTGTCTGTGGAGAGGACGCAAACACATGGTCGACAAAGGAGTCTGTTGCCTCCGTCCGTGTCAAGGGGGTCTGGGAATGCCGCACTTGAGGAGCCACGTGCTCGCTTCGAGGTTGGCATTTCTCAGGCGCGCGTTGGAGGAAGATCGGTTGCTTGCGGGGGTAGTGAGGGACATGTTCCCTAGCCTCACTATCACTCCCCCGCTCCTAAGGACTAGCAATAGGCCTTGGGGGCGACCGAAATTCCTGCTCGAATGTCTGACGGCCCTTCGGGCCATTCCATGGTCCAGTGACCTTTCACGGCCTAGGAGAATCTTCTATCGGGGATTAGTGGAGGGCGCCGTGAAGGATGAACTGTGGAGTAAGCTCGGCATGTCGA
The DNA here is from genome assembly GCA_037127315.1 of Ascarosepion bandense. NCBI lineage: Eukaryota > Metazoa > Mollusca > Cephalopoda > Sepiida > Sepiidae > Ascarosepion > Ascarosepion bandense. The sequence continues at coordinate 860,933 of JBBBDQ010002487.1, read as the reverse complement.
GAGAGGAGTATCGCTCTCATTGGTCTTGGGCGCCAGGTGCGGATTGGCTCAGCAACTCTGAGTTCTCTCTGACCTGGCGATTGGCTCGGAATGGTTTGTCTCTCAACGACAAGCGTTTCGCAATGGGCCTGGCGGATTTGCCAGATTGTGAACGTTGCGTCCTTGGAATTAAGGAGACGTCTGCGCACGCCTTCTTCCATTGTTCGCGCGTTCGCCCGTTGTGGGCGCGTGTCGGCGAGTTGACTGCTCGTATCGCGCCGCGGGAGCTTGTGCTCATTGATCGCGCATACGCTGTGGACAATGTGTCGCCCCCGTACTCTGGAGTGAAGCGGATGGTGTTTCTGTCGCTACTGGCCACGGCTAGAATGGTGATTTGGATGACGCGTCTGGAGGAAGTCTTGCGGGGAGGTCGTCTTTCGGATCAGGATCTAATCCGATATTTTGAGCACCAGCTCAAAATGAAGATTAGAACTGAACGGAAACGGCTGCACCCGACAGAGTTCAGCGAAAGGTGGGTATATGCGGCGAGCCTGGTTCGCGTGACCGGGGCTAGCCTTGATTTTCTCTTTTAGATCTGCTAGTTGCATCGGGGTGGATTCCTTTGGAACCCCGCCCGTGGTTAAGGTAGAAGTTCTTTTTGTGCCTAGTTAATGTGAGTGAATGTGTTTGTCCTGGCCTGTTCCCGGCTCCATTGCTTTTGTTATGATCCAGTTCGAGATTCCCATTGTCCAAGTATTATTTTGTCCCGTTTTCACTCTCGGCTGGGTCAGCCTTATACATACTCCAGTCCAATTTATTTTTGCCCCTGCTTCTCCATTCCCCTTAGAAAGAGAGCTGCTTGATTTTGTCTTTTTAAGGCAGAATACAGTGGCCTCTTTAATTATGTGGGTGTGTTTGGGTCTTACTAACATTGTGTATATATATTCATTTGAAATTGTTTTTGTTTTGGGGATTTTTGTTTCTTCATTCCCCCTCCCCATCATGTCATTTCATGAATAAAGTTTTAAATTTATTTTTGTAAGATATTGTATATATTGTAAAAATCAGAAATTTTTATGTACATTTGGGGTGTTTTTTAGGTCCCTGGTATGTTACTGCGGTATTTTGGTGTATGATAAGTATGAGTGTTGATGGACAAATTTTTATGGTGAATGAGAAAATTGTAACGTATGTATGGGTCGTGAATCTGATTAGCTAGGTATAAGATAGTTACGGAAGACCAACCCAAGTTTTTGTTCCCCCTCCCATTTGTTGGCCTTGTGCCAGAATTTATGTACTTTGCATAAATAAATAAGTACCAACCATTTCCTACCCCAGGTCACTACGGATTGGAGGTCCCTTTCAAGTGCGGCAGCGAGGTTCACTTTGTCGTCCAGACCTGGTTTCTGATCGATGCGGGAGTAGATTGTTGTGTCGTCGGCATACATGCCAACTTGGGATCTAATGGTGTCGGGGAGATCATTAATGTAGATCAGAAAGAGCGTGGGACCTAGGATAGAACCTTGAGGGACGCCCGCGTTCGTCTGGTAGTTTTGGGAGGCATGCCCATTTAATACCACCTTTAATGTGCGGTTAGAGAGGAAGGACTGGATGAGGTCAAACAGATGTCCAGTTATCCCATAGCTCCGCAGTTTTCACAAGAGGCCAGCATGCCAGACCCTGTCGAATGCTTTGGAGATATCCAAGGCAACGGTTCGGGCTTCACCATTCTTGTCGAGTGCCTGGTATATGTACTCGGTAATGGTCGTTAGCATATCAGCAGTAGACCTGGTGAAGCGAAACCCATACTGTTTGTCAGAGAGAAGCCCGTTGGTCATAAGGTGCTGAATCACCTCGGCGTTGATAATGGCTTCGAAAACTTTGCCAAAGATTGGAAGGAGACTAATAGGACGGTAATTGGCGGGGTCTGAGGGTTCGCCAGAATTCTTAAATATAGGTACTACGCAGGAGGACTTCCAACAGGCAGGAAAGCAGGAAGCAGATAGGCAGAGGTTATAGAGTTTAGAGAGGACAGAGGAGAGTTCTGGGGCACATTTCTTCAGTACTATGAGTGGGATTCCGTCACCGCCGCTCGCTTTGTGGTTGTATGAGAAACTGAGCACCGCACCTAAAATTGTTTAAATATTGAATTTTTTTCAAATTCTTTTTGATAATCGGAAACTTTAGGTAATAATCGATAAGACTGCACTGAAAAAAAGTTTTTAAAAAAAATGAAAAACAACAAATTTAAAGGTGGTGGTAGTCTCCTTCAGGTCCGCCCGAATGGTTGTGGTGGTAGTCTCCTTCAGGTCCGCTGTAATACGTTATCTTTTTTTGGTTCTTCAATACTTTTATCTCGGTACCTCCACGAATTCGCTGAAAAAAAAGCATAGTATGAAGAAAAAAAGCCCCAAAATAAAAAAAAACAAAGTTTTAACGGTAAAATGTTCATGTTATTAATAGATTAAAGGTTTTTTTTATTTCTAACATGTTCGAAATTTTGGGATAAAATCTTGTTTTTCTTTCGTTCGTGAGTGACGTAATTTTTACAAGGGTTTATTACGGCAAACGTAATATTATGCAAGTCACTTTTTTGCTGATGAAAAACATTAATTTGGAAATCCTTGCAAAAATCTAATAATGATCGGATTTCAATGAAAATATCAAGGCTTATTCAGAAATGACTGAAGTCATTCTTTAAATAATTATTTTTAGAAAATTTTGGTAAAAATATTTTTTACATGCATTACCCCCTACCACCAATTTATTTCTTGAAATGTCTAGAATTTCTCAAATTTCATAGACTAAATGTAGAATTTCTTGAAATGTCTAGAATTTCTCAAATTTCATAGACTAAATGTAGAATTTCCCATATACCTAATATTAATTAAATTCAGGAGTCATTGGAGAATGCTAAGCAACTCTCCTTTTTTTTCTAAATTTTTCCGAAAATCTGCTCTAAATTGTTAAAACAAAAGTTCAAAAGTATAAAAAATCAAAAGTATAAAAAGATAAAACAAATTGTTAAAACAATGAAACTATCCCAATTTTTTACTTAAACTTTTAATTGGTTTTATAAACAATATATATTAAATATATCATAGTCTGAAAAGAAAAAAAAATCAATGAATAATAAATTTTACAAGAATTGTTTTCATTTTCATTATTTTTTATTATAATAATTTATAAAGTTTCAAATATCTTTTAAAATTCCCTCCTTCATCGTTAATGTTAGGCTTTTAAGTTAATACATGAAGACTATATTTACTAATTGAAAATTGAAAAGCTTAATACAAATAATCGAGCCACTCGATTTTTAAAATAATTAAAACATTTTAATTGTGTGCGTATGATGACCCATATTTTCTTTTTACGAGGAGCCGTATGTGATATATATCATTAAAAGGTCACCTGGTTCAAAGGTTACGCCCCTTACAGGAACAAAAAAATACATATAAACATTTTCGCCAGGGTACAGTTTTTTTAATCTCGCTTCTGTGTATCCTATGCCCTACGTTTCTTCCTTCAATGGGTTTTGCAAATCATCCCTTCAAAATTTAAAGTAAGTTTTATATTTTAATTCCTAGTTTTCTAATTTTGTTAAAAAAAAATGTTGTGAAATTCACAATTTGTGGAGGTACCTAAAAAGAATGAAAAATAGATATTAAAAACAAAAATTAATAAATGCCGTAACATTTCATAAATTATTTAGTTTCCTCTGCCGTTAAATAATTTAATTGTTACTAAATTGTAAAATTATTTTAAAAGAAAGTTTTTTATTATTTTAATCTTTATTTTTCATAAAACATCTTCACACGTAAGGCTATAAAGCTAAACTAACTACAATTTTATAAAATATTGGATAATTGCTGAAAATATTGTGTTAGCTTTTTAATTTTACTATATAAATAAAAACCAAAAAAGAAGGCGTATGATTAAGCTAACATAAAATTATGTCAAATCCGTTTTCCATATTTAGCATTTTTTGACAGCTTCCGTCTGTCATGTCAATTATCGGCTCTGATAACAGGATGATAACCTCCTGATAACAAGGCTACCGTAATTAAGAAATGCTTTTATATGCAGTAAGCAACTAATACTTGCTTCAAATCAGATTAAGGTAAGTTTAAATTTGCTAATTTGAATAGAATAATGTTTCAGCAAGATGTACTTTATTTTTGCAAGATATTTTAAAACCGAGAATTGATTTCTGTTTACAAAAGGTGTCGATCGGTGAAAAATGGCCGAAAAATTGATTTTTGTTTTTAATCAGAAAAATTTTAGATTCTAATCAATATAATTTCGGTTCGAAATAATTGGAATTAGTAAATTTAATCTCTCGGCTTTCAATTAAAGCTAAAATTAAAGCTTCAAGAAAACCTTTTTTGAAATTCAATTTAAATTTAGGTGTCTAAAATGAGTAAAGGCACCTATTTTATCTCATCACAGAATAAGACCAATGATACGTCTTACGACAAAATCTCGTTGAAACACCTGTTCCTGTGCGATCATCTAAGTTTAGCAACGTCTAGACTTGTCACTAACTAGATGGGCGACTGATTGGGAATACCAGGTGCTGTAATAAATAATGGCTGGGATGTTTTAATCGGAGTTCTAATTCCGGTTGGGTTTGATATATTCACTTCCACTGAAATATCTTTGAGAAAGGTATAAATCCGCCTTTTCTTTCCCTGCTATGGGTCCATTGGTAAAAATTGTATAACTAAATCATTAATATCGAAAATATTCATACAATCTAAAAATATTTTCTGGTTCAAAATAACCTGCAAATGCATTATAAAGTTCAACGATCATACAGGTTAGCAAGATTGTAATGAAATGCTATTTACCCCGCTCGAGCGAGTTGTGACACAAGGTCTTTTAAGGTAGGGACCCGACCGCGTACGGACGGACAAAGGGACAAAAATTCCCCAGTCTCCTGAACCGCCGGTTGAGCTGGCCCCGGTGACAAGCACCTGGTCCACCCCTCTGCTGCAATGTGGTGGCGCAGCGGCGGGTCACTGTTCCCCGGGACCGGGTATCTTTCAGTGTTATTTTTCTCGGAAGTAACTCTGTCCTCGCGGACGGGGCTACAACTGAGCCGCATTCTGTCTTCGAGGACAGAGACGCAACTGAGATATGATTTGGGTCCCTACCCGACACAAAAATGTGCCAGGTAAGTATGATTGTATGGAAAGGGTTGAATGAAGAAGGGTTTAATCCCATAAGAACATGCGAGAATGCAGTAGTTCAATACGACTGAAAACAGTAGGCTTGAGCGACCTACTTTTTTCTACTGTTCCACGAGCAGATATTCAGTTCATAGCGGAGGGACTAATCTATGTTTTAATACTTAGGTGTAGAGTCTGTCTTAGTCAGTCTTTCTACGCACACGAAAAAAAACTATCAATACTAGAATCAAGCAGGTACAAAAATTTAAATACCTGGGAAGTGTCATAACAGAAGACGGAAATTGTGACACAGAGATCTGAAGGCGAATTGGCATGGCGAAGGAAGCATTCCAGAAGTTGAGTAAAGTATTAAGAAACAGGACAATTTTGCTGGAAACAAAGAAGAGAGAACTGGATTGCTACGTGCTGTCCGTCCTTCAATATGGCAGTGGACAATACCATCAAAAATGAAGGAAAAACTTGAAGCAACTCAAATGTGGTTCTACAGAAGGATGCAGCGAATATCATGGATCGAGCATGTGAGCAATGATGAGGTCTTGGAAATGATGCAAAACAAAAAGGAAATTAATACTGAGCATCAGGAAGAGACAGCTGAAGTTCCTGGGACACGCAATGAGGAAGGAGGGCTTGGAGAATTTGATACTAACAGGCCATCACAGACAACCGGTCCTACCCCACATTAACATGGATCAGGCTAGTCTCCCTGAAAGTAAAACACAGCGCCTCCTCAGGTTAACTCTCACATCTGACCTCAAGCGGAATGACTATATAGAATCCATAGCTAAATCCGCTGCTAAGAAGGTCGGTTCTCTGTGTAGGGCCAGGAAGTTTTTCCCGTCTGAAACAATCCTGCACATATATAAATCAACCATCCGCCCGTGCATTGAATACTCTGCGATATTTGGTCGGGTGTTCCTGCTATCCATCTAGGTGTCTTTGACAAAATCCAACGGAGAATCTATAATGCGATCGATCCCGACTTGGCAGCTAGGATACAGTCGCTTTCTTACCGACGCAATGTGGCTTCCCTGTGTCTCTTCTACAAATACTTTCACGGCTTCTGCTCCGATGAACTTAGCACACTGGTGCCTCTATATATGAATTTCCTCGAGTCAAAAGATTAGCAACTAGGTCCCACCCTTTTACTGTGAAACCAATAAATTGTAATCGCAAATTCTACTCCAACAGTTTCTTTTCTCGCATTTCCCACCTGCGGAATTCCCTTCCGCTTATTTGCTTTCCCGACAGCTACAATCTTCAAGAATTCAAATGTAAAATCAATAGTTACCTCCTATCTCATTAACCTGCATCTTCTCTCTCATACTCCTTTCTCCGTCCACTCCACTTTCATCAGTATTCTCATCCTTCTCTTACCCACTTCCTGGTACCCCCTATAACCTGCAAAACAGTGGCAGTAAAATGCCTTGCTTAAAGTGATATGATTATAAAAAAAATCTATACTGTTATAATGTGGATATAAAGTGGGGGATCAATTCTACATTACAATTAATATATCAACTGATCCCTTACGTTATAGCCATAGTCATCCTTCTCTTACCCACTTCCTGACACCCCCTATAACCTGTCACTCTTTCTCATAACATTTCTCCTATGTAACCCCCTGCAGAACAGTGGTAATAAAATGCTTTGCTTGGAGCAACACGATTATAAAAAATAAATTAATCAATCAACAAACCAATGCTGTTCAACTTCAGTCAGTAAAGTGCGATACGTGATACACACTTGGGCGATCATGTCTCGAAAGCGACATGACTGACTGGGCAGAAGATTATCCCGCAGTTGGTTGTCACTGCTTTCTGCGGTAGACTGGTTGCCGACGAAGGCTATAGAACCCAATCTGTCCTGTTATTTAACCCATAACTGGAAGGAAGAGACGGATTAATACCTTTCCCAAGGGTATTTGCGTGTAAGTGAAGGTAATGAATTCAGCTGGAATTCGAACTCGGCTCCCCGATTTCTCGTTCCGAGCCGATATCTAATGCACCACAACGCACATCCTTTCTTATTTCATTTATTTTTTAGCAAAATTTGGAAAGCAGAATAGAAAAACAAAACAATTCCAACTTGGAAGACCAAACAGACAAAAAATAAGCAAAATCCCTATTCATTTTTGAAGCAAGGAAACTTATCCTTAAAAGAATTCAAAAAACGGGTCAGCTTCTCATTGATAAATACCATGGATTAATCTAGCACGGAAAGGATTATTTAGTTTCAGTGTTCGCTCGTATTTCAGCATTTTCACGGCAGGACAACTTAATATCGCAGCATGATTATATATTTAGGGCGAATTCTAATCCCGTAAAAAAGACTTCTTTTGAAGATCTCGGTGCTAATTCATTTCAAACGTGCAATCATCATATTCATTTTATAAATAATACTTACTATAGCTCTCTCTCTCTCTCTCTCTCTCTCTCTCTCTCTCTCTCTCTCTCACGTACACACACACATACACGCAGACACACGTACGCACACACACGTACACATACACGCACACACACACACATACTAGCACGCATTTCTCAAATACGGAGACCGATAGGCGTAGTATAAGCTGCTTATTAAGTAAAAAGGATGTGCGTTGTGGTGCAGTGGATATCGGCTCGAAACGAGAAATCGGAGAGCCGAGTTCGAATTCCAGTTGAATTCATTGCATTCACTTACGCACAAATACCCTTGGGAAAGGTATTAATCCGTCTCTTCCTTCCAGTTATGGAATAAATAGCAGGACAGATTGGGTTCTATAGCCTTGGTTGGCAACCAGTCTACCGCAGAAAGCAATGGCAACCTACTGGGGGATAATCTTCTGCCCAGTCAGTAATGTCTCTTTCGAGACATGATCGCCCAAGCGTGTATCACGTATGGCACTTAACTGACTGATTAAGTAAAAATAGGGCGTCTATTTCAAATACAAAATATATATAATTCATATATATATGATTCATATATTCATATTCAGATATATAATTCATATATATATATATAATTCATAATAATGTTTGAAGTAGGTACCTCCAAAAAATCACAAAAAACAGCATAAAGCAACATAGTATGAATAAAAAGACAACCCCAAACTTAATAAAACAAACTTTTTTCCATGATGATTTCCATAAATGATTTTTATAATTATTAAGAGGAAAGATCAAAGTAATTTTTAATTATTTTAAAAAAAATTTTAATCCCTTCTAACATTTTCGAAATTTTGTTAGAAAATTTTGTTTTGATTTGAGTTCGCTGCTAAAGAAACGTTACGACTGTTATATAATGAAAAATGTAATGATTGCATCACCCACTTTTTTTCGGTGACAAGCACATTAATTTTGAAATTCTCGCAAAAATCAAATAACTGTCGGATTTTAATGAAACTTTCAGTACTCATTCACAAATGAATTAAATTATTTTTGAAATTCTTAGTTTTCAAAAATCTTGGTAAAAAATTTTTTAACTTTGTTACCCCCTCCACGTAAATCCATGAAAATTTAATAAATTTTACTTGGTCGGAATATTCTTTTTTTAGTCAAACGCAGGACTCATGCGGGAATATAAATCATCTATTTTTTATTTAAAATTTAACATGACTATCCGAAAATCTGTTCCGAAAAGTAAAATAAAAAATGCAATAAAACTCTGATATAATTTAGTTTGAAAAACTTTTAATTGATGGAATAAATAATAATAATTAAGGACTTTATAGTCTGAAGAAAAAAAAATTTCGATTACTAATAAAATTTTAAAAGAATTGTTTTCATTTTTTTAAATTTTATTATAATAATTTGTAGGAGTGAACCAAAATGACCTCAGGTCAGATACTACTACCATGCAGAGAATACATTGTTTCTTTTACCCTTTCTGTCTCTAAATAACTCCCAAGAACTAAGATACCCAAATCTATTCCCTTTTCTTTCTCTGCTACTATTTCTCTTTCCCCTACTCTCTCTATCTCCCTGACCCATGCTTGACCTAAAGGATTGGCCAGTCCCTCTCTGGCTTCTAAGCAGGCAACATGTGTTCTGTTGCTAGCAGACACTTAACACAAAAGTATGTAAAAATAAGAAAAGAAAATATTCCTCTCAACGCTCATATTTGTATCCACTTCTTTGTCAATTATACCCACAAAGATACCAAATATTACAAATTCATAAAGATTTAAAAATATTTTTAAAATCTTTTAAGGAACTGTTGCCTATATTTTTTTTTTTTGTTAAGAATTGATTGTTATATTGCTATCAAAAATTTAAAAGTTTAATAAAAATCATTTTTCCGAAATATTTTTAAAATAATTTAAACTCTTTTTTTTTTGTGCAATTAATGTTTTTCTTTTTTTTTTTTATGGTAATTTCTATGTGCAAATTAAAAGGTCAGAGTTTTCTTCCTTACCCGAAAGAAATGAGAACAATTTTGTTGCTTATGAAAGCCCTACTTATTTTTTATCTCTAATCAAGCAGCTGTCAACACGATCTTGATTTACGACGCGTACAAGTCAAAAAGTTCAAATTTGTGATTAAGAAATAGTTTTATTCTAAATTTCACGCTATAAATAAACAATATTTGTGTAAATCAGATTAATTTAACATTAAATTTGCTAATTTTCCAAAAATAATGTGTCATAGATGTATATTTTATTTTTGCAAGATTTTTAAAACCGAGAATTAAATTTTGTTTACAAAATTGTGTCGATCGCTCAAAAATGGCGGAAAAATGAAAAAAAATCTCAAACTTTTATATTCCAATCAGTATAATTACTGTTTGAAATAAACCAGAGTATTTTGCTTGCTGGAAATAGTAAATTTAATCATTTGGCTTTCAATTAAAACTAAAATAAAAGTTTCAGGAAAACTTTTTCATTTTTAAAAATTCATTTTAAAGTAACTATGCTGTTTTTTCGCGATTCACTGGAGGTACCAATTTAGTGGAGGTACCAATTTAGTGGAGGTACCAATTTAGTGGAGGTACCTAGTTTGAAGTAATAAAAATGTCGTTTTAAGAACTATTCCATTAATTCTTTTAAAATTGCTTTGTTTACGGTTCGGATACGAAAGTGAGCAGATATGAAGCTTGAGAGAAAATAATATGAGCGAAGTGGATGGGCTTAAAAAAAATGAAAATAGAATCTTGCTTATTGTGATGCTGTTTGTGGTACGCCGAGTAAGACGGTGGTTTACCCGACAATGAAGGGCACGAGTTCAATCTCTGTTGGGAAACGCATTTTCTTTACATATATTTCTCGAATACGCTGGCCAATAGGCGTAGTTTAACAAATAAAAACGGGGCGTCTCTTTCAAATACGAAATATTCACCATAATAATATTTGAAGTAATAGCATATATGTAATTCCTGACTTTTACGTAAACAAATATTGACATGGTATTTACACATATTCTGTAGATCTGCCGATGACGAAGCTCACATGGGAATTTCCAGGAGAAGGTCTGGTATCCGGGTGAAGCGCTGAATTTGTGGGGTTGTTTTTTTTTCTTTTTCTTGTAAGCTAGTTGCTTCTTACTTCAAATATAAAGTGTTCCTGGAGAACCTATCAAATCCGTCTCTCCCTGTCCCATGTTGACCAATGGTCAGTGTTGATGCTCGGCAGACGTCCTGTCCCATGTGACACGATAACTAGACATATATGTATTTTATTATAATAGATTAAAATAGAAAATAGATTAGAATAGAAAATAGTTTAAAAACATATCTAACAAAAGTGAAAAAGAAGAGGAAAAAATAAATAAATAAACGCTTTTTCTTTTATGAGGAAAATTGTCCTCCGGTAAATGTTTGACTCAGTGATTTAATGAGATAAGTTCAGCAGGTGGGTTTTCGATGACCCGGTCAAAGCCTGTCCTTTACTGTATCTTGACCACACATTAAGCCTTTTCCGACGGAAGCCTTATTAAGATAAAAAAAAAAGATAACTGAAATTTCAGACTTACAGTCGCCGGTGTTTGTCACCGGTGGTCTAAAGCATTTCCGGATTTCCGAATTTCCGGATTTCCGGTCAATTTTGGATAAATTCAGGTAATTTTTCCGAGGCAGTTAAGTAAAGTGAAGAGGAGTCCCGCCGGGTGTGTGCTTGAAGTAGGAACCTCCGTTCGTCTTGTTTCGGTCAGTTCGGATTGGTTGATCTCCATTAGAGTTAGAGCTGTGTGTCACATTCGCCTGCCCCAACCGAAAAGGCTAACTCTAAACGAATAAAGCATCCTTTTCAACTCATCCAAGTTGTGGAAGTTCGTTCCTTATAGTCAATCTTGTACCCCCAGCTGTTCGGCCGACATTTGCAACGAACTCCCGGCAAACATCTCTCTCATCTGTGATACAGCGAAACAGATCTGTCTGCGGATGACAATATATATATATATTAGTCATCCACATACAAGCCTGTTTTGCTGTATCACAGCTCATCAATGTAACTAGACACGTCCACTTGCTTCTGGCCGGGATCAAAACTCGACCCTTTGGTGTCAGTCGGAGTCGCTACCCCCTAAGCCATAGACGCATGGAATCAGAGAAGGGAAATTTTAATGTGTTGTATATAAGCAGTGTATACACACGCCAGTCACCGCAAGAACTCTATTCATTTCTGAATAGTCACGCATATAACAGAAGTGGAAACTGTTTTTAAAATTTTCTTCTCTAGAGAGTTCTATCGTAATGAGAGCATAATATATTAGTATTCCACATACAAGCCTGTTTCGCTGTATCACAGCTCATCAGTGTGGCTAGACACGTCCACTTGCTTCTGGCTGGGATCAAAACTCGACTGATTTGGTGTCAGTCGGAGTCGCTACCCCCTAAGCCCCTAAGGCGCATAGAATCAGATATATTAGGGTAGGTTGATTTTCAACTTATTTTGAATATCAAAAAGAGTCAACCAGTGAAAGTTGGGTATTGGTATGATAAGTACTGACACCAAAAAGTAGGTCTGTAACTTGCACCAATTTTTCCAAACTAAACAGCCTTATCCACTTTATTTTTGGAGTGAGAATCGTGATAGATAGATAGATAGATAGATAGATAGATAGATAGATAGATAGATAGATATGAACAGACTCAGATAGATAGATAGATAGATAGATAGATAGATAGATAGATAGATAGATAGATAGATAGATAAGAACTGACTGATTTTGAACCTAAACATAAACTTTAAACTCGCTTCCTTTGAAAAATATTCTGTTCCTTATTTATCATGCGAAACCCCAACTTTCAATCTGAGTGCAATTCGTCGGTTCCCGAATCGACCGGCTCTGGTGCTCTGCTGATGGAAGCGTTCGAAGACGGTACAAACATAAGACCAAAAATTCGGTTTCCTAAATGGAGTGTAGACAGCACGAAGGTTTTGTAAACTATTGTTTTTATGCCTTTCACTGAGGTTTTTGTGTTGACATTTCGACATTGTTTAGTTCTACCAGTAGAGATCTTCCCAACTAGGACACGCCACGACATGTGAACAGGAGCAAACTGTTTTTTCGTGGAATGAAGTGATACACCGAGGAATGTAGCTAAACTACTTTATTAACAGAGTGGTACAACCAAGATGTATATACAATATTTACAGTCTCTCGCAGTAGTAGGTGTTACTTTCCGAAGTCCGTGATAATAACAACCCCACCTTACTAAGCGCATATTGTCTTTTATAAATCCGGTCGCCCGGATGTCACATGGTACGAGCCACGGCACAACACAAACCAACCTGATTCGTTTCATATTCCATTTGTAAGGAGGAATTTCCACACAGACAACTTCTTCCAAAAAACTGTTAATTTTTTAAATAGACTCCCGAGAGGATGCTTCCTCGATCGTTACGATATTATCAACTTAAAATTTGAATTCATCAGTTTTTCATCATACATATCCTCATAATATGTACTTCTTGCTTCCTCTTCTTAAAATAAACTTATTTAGTAAGCCTTTATCTTATGGGATTTGAACAAGGCTATGAAAAGAAATGTTTGTGAAGCCTACTAAAGAGTTTTCTCAGTTGAACTATTCTGTTGTCTTTTTTCCAAGTTAGTGTCAGAGGTCATAATATAACCGAGGTATATGAACTGGACGGCTTCAAGCCTACTCGTGTTGATGGGGCGAGAAAGTGGATGATAATCTTGACAAAGAACAAGTTTATGGGGCATGACTCCTTTTGTTTAGGTGCATTTGAAAGAGGCAAAGTTCTGCGGTCTTTACAAAGCAGGACATTACTCGACTGAAAGGTCACTTCTGATTATTATATGATTAGAGTTTCGTCATCCACAAACAATAATCAAGTGATACTTTGGCAGTCTGATCAGGTTTATTTAAGTCCCTTTATTTTAAGGGGAAAGTGTTATAATAACTGAGTCCATTGAAGTTATGTTTTATCCTCAACAGACAACTGCGTGAATCTTCGTATACAGAACCGGTTTCACTGCCCAAACGCCAGGTACACTTAGGCGGTTATAGAACAACTGCCCCTGGACAATTGCCACCACAGAACAACTAACCTCAGGACAATTACTCACATAAGATAACTACCACTGGACAATTGCACCCATAGGACACTTACCCCTTGAAAAATTGCTACCATAGAACAACTACTCCCTGGACATTTGCACCCATACTACAACAACTCCCTGCACAATTGCCACCATAGGACAACTATCCCCTGGTCAATTTCCTCTATAGAAGGACTACCCCCTTGACAATTTCCCCCAGAAAACAACTACCCCTGGACAATTGTTTAATAAGATAACTACTCTCTGGACAATTGCCCCATAGGACAACTACCCCCTGGACAATTGCCTTCATCAGACAACTACTCCCTGGACAATTGCCCCCATAGTGCAACTACCCCTTGGACAATTGCCCCTATCAGACAACTACCCCCTGGACAGTTACCTCCATAAGACGACTACACCCTGGACAATTGACACTATAGGGCAACAGCACCCTGGACAATTGACACCATAGGACAACTGTTCTCGGACAATGGAAATGGCTGTTTTTTTTTTTTGTTTTGTTTTTTACTTCAATAAGATGGATTTTAAAGATCATCTTGAAGTTTTGGGGATTGTTCTGACCTGCCGAAATGTTATCAAGATTCGATAGTCATAACAGAAAATATCGTACAAAACCTCGAGAACCGTTCGTGCAAGACGTTTTTTTTTTCGATGTTTCTACCGTAATTTGAAATCTTGGTTGTATAATTATAGCGACATCAAAATATAAATCTTATTGGATAAATCTTCTCACTGGATAACAGACAAAACATGAAAATAAAACCCTAATTAGTTTTAATATTATTTATCCCCACCGAAGTTGTGCTTTTTTCTTAATTTTTGTCTTAATGATGACAATTGTTCATGGGGCAGTTGGCCGGGGTCACCTGTCTGGTGGCTGTTCTCCTGATACCCCCACCCCGGTATAAAGTGGTTTAGGTTAGAATATATTCGCCTAGACCAAAATATAGCGCAGCGTCACACGTCCGTAGAGATGTAAGCTTTTTTATATTATTTTATATATTTTATTATGGGTAATTTTTGTATATTCTTTTTCATAATCATACCGCCCCAAGCAAGGCGTTTTACTGCCACTGTTGCGCGGGGGGGGGGGGGTACATAGGAGGAAAGTTATGAGAAAGAGTAACAGGTTATAGGGGGTGTCAGGAAGTGGGTAAGAGAAGGATGAGAATACTGATGAGAGTGGAGTGGACGGAGAAAGGAGCATGAGAGAGAGAGAGAGGATGCAGGTTAGTGAGATAGGAGATGACTGTTGACTTTACATTTAAATTCTTGGAGATTGTAGTTGTCGAGGAAGCAAGTAAATGGAAGAGAATTCCACAGGCGGGAAGTGCGAGAAAAGAAGCTGCTTTACACTTCGGTGAAATGACATACACTGAAATTCTAGCTTACATAGAGTACATCCTTATAGATGCTTTACCATCTGAAACTACTCGCACATAGTTCTGTGGGCCATGAACGCCATCTGTTGTAAAACAGCGAGAACTTATTCAATCTCCTAATACATATATATATATATATATATACAGAGAGAGAGAGAGAAGGAGAGAGAGAGAGGGAGGGAGTTAGTTTTGGTTATAATTAAATTAGACAAGTAAACAGTTGTATTAAAAAATGTTCAATATATATATATATAACGTTCAATATATATTGTAGAACTTTTGAATATTTTTCATTTGGAAACGAGTTATTTTGCGACCTCGGTTTCTACCTTTCGGTGTCTTCAGGCGATTTACAATAACTGATTTTACCGAAAGGTAGAAACCGAGGTCACGAAATAACTCATCTCTCTCTCTCTCTCTTTCTCTCTCTCTCTCTCTCTCTCTCTATATATATATATATATATATATATATGTATATCCACACATGATAATTTTAAAATTAGGTTTTACAACCATAAAACTTCTTTTAAAAACGAGAAATATAAGCATAGCACAGCATTATCTACCTATGTATGGGAAATAAAAGCCAAAATTAAAAAGGACCCCATTCTGAAATGGGAAATAATAAAAAAGTGCCCTAACGATAATAAAAACAATAAATTTTGTAGGGTATATGACGAGGAGAAGCTAGCAATAGCTAAATTTGAACCTGCCAACAAACTTATTAACGCTAGAACAGAAATATTAAATAAGTGTAGAATGCACAAAATAAAGTTTCTTGCTTAGTGTATCGGACCTTAATGTGACCCCCCCCCCCCAATTTTTTTTTTTTTTTTTTCCTCAAGCAGCCCCTTCCCCAAATGGGTTAGTCTTTAATAGGTGTCTATTTATTTGATTAGTCCTTGGTCTGCCTTTGCCCTGACGAGCCGTTGTGCGAAACCGCGGTAGGTCTTGGCGATCTTGCGATTTTTTTCGTGTATATATATGTATATATATATATATTATATGTTGGTACATGTAGTTTATACATGTTCTAAAGTATAAAGCATAATTTATAATAAATATTCATTGCTCTGTTATATTGAGCACTCTTTTTTATTAATGTTTTGAACGTTGCAAATATTTTCTTAGTTCCTTCTGCTTCTAATCTAAACATATTGATAAATGGAACTTTGTGTGTGTGTCTGTGTGTGTCCGTTACCTATAAACTCCGAAACGGCTGAACCGATTTTCTTGAAAATTTACACAGTTGTACTATAAGCGTCTGCGAGTGTTCTTAGCTAGGTTTTGTGTCGCGGTATCCCCGATAAATATCGAAAATCGATAATCGAAAAAAATCGAGAGTGGTCCTATTTTAATCAAATTTGATACACTCATAGACAAAGACATAAGAAACGATATTCAGAAGTTTCAAGGTTGCAGTTCTTACAATAGTGCAGAAAATCGATAATATATAGATATAAAAAGCTAGATGTTTGTGTGTGTGTCTGTTTATCTGCCTGTATGTCTGTATTTTTTCAGCCCTTTTATTTTAGTTTTTACTTAGGGTTTGGCTCTAAGTAGGTATAATTGGAGTTCTTAGTCTCAGCCACGATACCATTTACTCAGAGAACTTATTTAACCTTCAAAATTCAGTTTTCGACGAAAAAAACTTATTTGATATCGATACCAGGAAATCAAAATTTGACTTACATCCATTCATTTTTCTTTCAGTTTACGGTTTCGCGTTAACTGGAAACAACTATTGCTTTTTAGTCTTTCGTGCCAACGTCCAAAGAGTCTGAGCTCCAAGACCATGGATTAGTTTTAAAGCTTTCATTACACCCAAGCAACGCCGGGCTATACTGCTAGTTTATATATATATATATATATATATATATATATATATATATATATATATTACTCTTAATATATTATTATTAATATTATTCTTTCAGTCCTATAATTATGAATTAAGCTTATATGTAATACCTTTCTATTCATGAAAATATATTGCGTCTATTATGAATAAAACTTTTCTCTGTTAATGTATTGTTGCGTTTGACCTCCAATTATAATTAATTAATTAATATGTTTATGAAACATATTAATTATAATCTTCATTTCAATAAATAAATAATATATATATATATATATATATATATATATATAAATAATATATTATATCCTCAATTCAAGTTTTGATTTAATGTATCACCTGATTATCTGTTCTCTTATTTTCCTCAGCAGAACGACAGTATTTTACATAATGCACTTAGGCATCTTAACACATAGCACTCTTCACAAAAATGTTAAATTGAATCCCCTGACGACCTTAGTTTAGCCGGTGGTGCTCTGTATGGCTGTGACAGGTGGACGCTGAAAGCCGCCGATGATAACAAACATGCTACAGGCGGGCGCTGCGCATCATCCGGGCGGGCCACGAAACAAACGTGTGGATTAGAAACAGTCGTGATCATAAGGAAGCGGAAACTAATGCTTCTGCTGTACTATCAACGCCCTGAACCTCGTACTCACATATTGGACAGACGCACCGATGTCAGAAGACCGGGAAGAAAACCAAGTCGACTTTGGATTGATGGGGGTGGTCGGCACCCGCTACCATCCAAGCATCGGGACGGTCATTTGCTCTTTCTATTCCCCCTCTCTCTCTCTCTCTCTCTCTCTCTCTCTCTCTCTCTCTCCCCCCTGGTGATGGTGGCAAAGATGCCTGAGAATCAAAGAGTGTTTGACGAGGTCATTTGCGCGAATTTGATTTTGGTGTGCGACGGAGGCGCCCACACCTATGGTCAGAAGCGTTTTCCTCGCAACCCAAAGGGGATTGAGACAGGCGAAATCTGGCAAACATGATTGCATCGGTCTGTCAAGGTCCGTTTTGGTTACGCCAGCCCGACTGGCTCTTCTCACTTCCGCTTCCGCCGTTGAGATCTTAATGATCATTGACTATTCCTCAGCTGCAGTCAAAGAGGATTGAGACGTGCGATATATAGCAAACCTGGTTGGATTGGGCTGTCGGATGCTTTGTCTGTCATGGTCCGCCTGTTTGCCAATTGAGACTGTGTAGATCTTTGCCTAGTCCGCTGTTAAGGGTCTTCGTGGGTTGGCCGTATTCAGTCTGGTTTTTCTGTTCGGCAATCAGAAAAGGAACACGGAGAAAGCTAGTGGAGTGCACGGTCGTGACAGGGGAAAATAGTGAGTAGTTGATTTTCTCAGTGCACAAAACCGAAAGTATTGGATACCCCCTGAGGATCGAACTCACTACTCAGTAGTAATAGGTTCTAGCAAGACCAGCTTGCTAACCATTACTCCACGCTGGGGTGTCCGGGAGAATAAAGAGTAGAGTGAATTTCGGCAAGTGTCCATGTGGAGCGGAAATTTAAATCTTGTTTCGGTAAGAACAAAAACTATAAATCATCTAAACTTATTTATAAATGGAACTTGGTCTGTATGTGTGTGTGTGTGACTGTGTGCGTGTGTCCGTTACCTATAGACTCCGAAACGGCTGAACCGATTTTCTTGAAAATTTACACCGTTGTACTATAAGCGTCTGCGAGTGTTCTTAGCTAGGTTTTGTGTCGAGGTACCCCAGATAAATATCGAAAATCGATAATCGAAAAAATCTGTTTATAGAAGGAGTGGTCCGATTTTAATCAAATTTGATACACTCATAGACAAAGACATAAGAAACGATATTCAGAAGTTTCAAGGTTGCAGTTCTTACAATAGTGCAGAAAATCGATAATATATATATATATATATATATATATATATATATATATATAAGGCAAAATGTTTGTGTGTGTGTCTGTTTATCTGCCTGTATGTCTGTATTTTTTTCAGCCCTTTTATTTTAGTTTTTGCTTCGGGTTTGGCTCTAAGTAGGTATAATTGTAGTTCTTAGTCTCAGCCATGATACCATTTATTCAGAGGACTTATTTAGCCTTCAAAATTCAGTTTATGACGAAAAAAACTTATTTGATATCGATACCAGGAAATAAAAATTTAACTTCCATCCATTTATTTTTCTTTCAGTCTACGGTTTCGCTTTAACTGGAAATAACTATTGCTTTTTAGTGT
The DNA here is from genome assembly GCA_037127315.1 of Ascarosepion bandense. NCBI lineage: Eukaryota > Metazoa > Mollusca > Cephalopoda > Sepiida > Sepiidae > Ascarosepion > Ascarosepion bandense. Next base: position 841,796 of record JBBBDQ010002487.1, on the reverse strand, counting down.
TTCGTGCCAACGTCCAAAGAGTCTGAGCTCCAGGACCATGGATTAGTTTTAAAGCTTTCATTATACCCGAGCAACGCCGGGCTATACTGCTAGTGGTTGAATAAAAATCGCGTCAACAATAAGCATTGATAACTCCTAACTAAATAAACAGACAAATTCTGTGTCTTTTCCTTACTTACCTTATTAAGTCTGGTACAAGGCCACGATTGTAAAACACCAAAGGAGGATGGAATTCATTACATTAATGATCATCGTTTTCTATGCACTACACGAAGGTGCGGTATAAATTTTGCCGTTTTTTATCCTAACCTTAAACGTGATCTTGAAGCTGTCTACCATGAAACCTTCCTCGTTTAGATATCTGTCAATAAATGTCCGTTTGGGGTAAAATGCACCCAGATTTTAATCTTCAATGTTATTTAAAGCAGCTATCAATCATTTGTTACGCTAAAGGGAATTTGTTATTGGTTTCAATGGAAAACCTACGAAATGTGGATGACGAATCGGGTGGATGGCAATAAAATACCCGGGTTGAAGCCAAGATTGAGACTAATTGCTGGCGTTGTATGACATCTGATAGGGTAGATATATTGGGTAGATATGGAAAGCTTCAATGCCAGACAGGAGACGTTTGCCTCGGGGTGAAAAGAGAATAGCCGTTGTACTAATGTCTGGAAGTCTGAAACTGATTTCAGATTGGTTTGATAGCAATCAGAAAATTAAACACGATGATGTGTGATCGCATAAATTAAAGATGACAGTTTTCATTTGGAATTTAATCATTGCTTCTGTAGAGATTTATGATTAGATAACACTTAATCGAATGCTAAACTGGGTTGCACCAATGTACCATATTTGGTAAGGGTCAGTGTAAAATGAAGGTTGGAAACAGTTTCATTTATTGTTCACAACAAAATTCCTTTCAGTTTTTGTCTATACTTCAGAGATGAGGTAGTATTTACACTATTTACATTATTCGGACTATTGTCCTCATCTTTGTTGCCATTTGTACAACGTTTAATAATAGATCATTCTATTTGTCTATATTTCTGAGATGAGGTAGTATTTACAGTATTTACATTATTCGGACTTTTTTCCTCATCTTTGTTGCCATTTGTACGACGTTTAATAATAGATCATTCTATTTGTCTATATTTCTGAGATGAGGTAGTATTTACAGTATTTACATTGTTCGGACTTTTTTCCTCATCTTTATTGCCATTTGTACGACTTTTAATAATAGATCATTCTATTTGTCTATATTTCTGAGATGAGGTAGTATTTACAGTATTTACTTTAATCGGACTATTGTCCTCATCTTTGTTGCCATTTGTACGACTTTTAATAATAGATCATTCTATTTGTCTATATTTCTGAGATGAAGGAGTATTTACACTATTTACATTGTTCGGACTATTGTCCTCATCTTTGTTGCCATTTGTACGACGTTTTATAATAGATCATTCTATTCTGTTGTCCTCATCTTCATTGCCACGATTACGATGTTTCGGTAGTTGCACGCCCCGGCCTTCTTCAGGTGCTAGGAATTTTTTAACCGAACCCTTAATTCGATCATTGAGGTAGATTGTTCTCATTCAATATGCGATGCTACTTCCGGATACCATGTAGTTATCTCCTTTTAACTCAACTCTCTGTTATTTGTTCACCATTGTTGTAGCCAAGAATTAAACTCAGAACACTTTCGGTCAAGTTACTGGAACGAACCAACGACTATAAGGACTGAGCACAATCTACCATATATATATATATATATATATATATATATATATATATAATTTATATATATATATATATATATATATATATATATATACCTATATATATATATATATATATATATATATAAACTACCATATATATATATATATATATAATCTACCATATATATATATATATATATATATATATATCTACCATATATATATATATATATATATATCTACCATATATATATATATATATATATATATATATATATATATATATATATATATATATATATATGTATATATATATATATATATATATATATACAAACAGACAGAAATAGATTTCTGCATACATAGATATAAATAAAGACAGATAGTGTCGTAGGGTTCTCCCTTTTTCTAAAGATGGACTCGTCCTGTGTATACTTATACTACTACTATAGAGATAGTAGTTCATAGTAGCTCTGTGTTCCACTCATCGAGAAGATTATTACGCCGTACCAGTCAGTTCCCAACGCGGACATACACAATTATACTATGGCTTCACTTCCAGAGACTTGTACATATACTTTTTACTAACCCGCATTCCTGGACTACTAATCTTCATTCAAATCTGTATCCTTACGTTAATACACTTATTTTTCTAGCTTATATTTCTGGTCGTTGTTCATTTATTTGTGCGAACCCCATTCCTGGGATTCACAACAGATAGATAGATAGATAGATAGATAGATAGATAGATATGAACAGAGTAAAATATATATATATATATATATATATATATATATATATATATATATATAGATAGATAGATAGATAGATAGATAGATAGATAGATATGAACAGGCTAATATAGATAGATAGATAGATAGATAGATAGATAGATAGATAGATAGATATGAACAGGCTAAAATAGATAGATAGATAGATAGATAGATATGAACAGGCTAAAATAGATAGATAGATAGATAGATAGATATGAACAGACTAAGATAGATAGATAGATATGAACAGACTAAGATAGATAGATAGATATGAACAGACGAGATAGATAGATAGATAGATAGATAGATAGATAGATAGATAGATAGATATGAACAGACTAAAATAGATAGATAGATAGATAGATAGATAGATAGATAGATATGAACAGACTAAAATAGATAGATAGATAGATAGATAGATAGATAGATAGATATGAACAGACTAAGATAGATATATAGATAGATAGATATGAACAGACTCAGATAGATAGATAGATAGATAGATAGATAGATATATAGATAGATAGATATGAACAGACTAAGATAGATAGATAGATAGATAGATAGATATGAACAGACTAAGATAGATAGATAGATAGATAGATAGATAGATAGATAGATAGAACAGACTAAGATAGATAGATAGATAGATAGATAGATAGATAGATAGATAGATAGATATGAACAGACTAAGATAGATAGATAGATAGATAGATAGATAGATAGATAGATAGATAGATAGATATGAACAGACTAAGATAGATAGATAGATATGAACAGACTAAGATAGACAGATAGATATGAACAGATTAAGATAGATAGATAGATATGTACAGACTAAAATAGATAGATAGATAGATAGATAGATAGATAGATAGATAGATAGATAGATAGATAGATAAGTATGAACAGTAAATAAATATGAACGTAGATAGATAGAAATGAAAATCATTTTCAGAACACTGAACTAACATTGACTGATGACGAGGTAAAAATCTTAAAACATAAAACCTTTCCGAGTCTCAATGTAAAGTATATTAATTTTAATTAAAAACAAATTTAATTATATTATGCTCTACAATATTTGTTGTATTGAGCAGTTTTATAGAAGAAATGCCGGAAAACTTAGAATGGTAAAGCTGTTAGTTCTCTTCACTTGGACACACACACACACACATATATATATATATATATATATATATATATACACGGAATGTATTTAGTTTCAGTTTGAGTTTAGTTTAACGGGATATCAACACCTCTGTGGGTTATATAATGCCATAAAGGTAAGGTTTTTCAGGTATTTTTTAACGTTTGGTTAGAGTGATAAAGTTAATTTAGTCAGATTTTTATTAAATTTTTTTATCTTTTTTTTTTTTGTTTTAGAAAACTGAAGATGTCTTCTAGTTTTGTATTAAAAATGTATTGCTGATAATAAATTTTTTACTTTAAAATGTGTTATGGTAATAATTTTCCCCTTTAAAAATGTATTATTGGTAATATTTTCCTTCAAAAATGGATATTTTCTTTAAAAGTCTATTTTTATGTATATATTTCTATAAATGTGTATTTTTACACTTTCATAGTGTTTTGATCCCAGATTGCTGGGTAACTATTTGCCCATAGCTTGGACCCTAACAGGTGCTACCACTCAGTGTCAGGATGGACCTGGGAACAACAACAATTAAGAGGTGGTTCCATGCTCCTCACAACCTCCCAATCAGAGGCCTTGCTGCCGGATGCAGTTTACCGTCATACCCAGGACCAAAGTGTATTTAGGCTAAAAGTATTCATCGAAATGTTTCAAACATTATACTCTATTTTTTTAATAAAGCGTTGTACATTGGGATCAATGTTATTGATTAACTGTTTATAAATGTTCATTTTTGTTCTGTTATTTTTGTTCAAGTATTTCCAACCGTCTCCGTCATTTTGAAGAACCAACCATGTGCTGCCCGTATGGTAGGCCAAGATTCAATTGGCTACATACTTATATTCTTTAGAAAGCTGAATGATTTTTATATTCGACAGTGACGTCTTACCTCCTCTTAGCCTGTGTCACGGCTAAGAGGAGCGAGACCGTACCAAAAGGATATATCATTATTATCCGCTTTTTTTTTCTTTCTATCTATATATTTTATACGCTTCAAGTCAGTCAGTTAAGTGCCATACGTGATACACGCTTGGGCGATCAAGTCTCGAAAGAGACATGACTGACTGGGCAGAAGATTATCCTGCAGCAGGTTGACAGAACCCAATCTGTCCTGTTATTTAACCCATAACTGGAAGGAAGAGACGGATTAATACCTTTCCCAAAGGTATTTGCGTGTAAGTGAATGCAATGGATTCAACTGGAATTCGAACTCGGCTCCCCGATTTCTCGTTCCGAGCCGATATCCACTGTACCACAACGCACATCCACGCTTCAAGAAAGATGAATAAACGAGAAACCTTGGTTAAACTTAAATAATTAAAATAAAATACACTAATGTTGACTTTTAAAAAAGAAAATAATGATAATTTTTTTATGCAAGGAATTATTTTCACAAACTGCTGCATATTTGTTGTCTACCATTGATGTATTTGCCTCCATATATTACGATTTCTCTCCATTAATTCCGTGACAAACGTCGTCTTAACGAAACTGATCGTCAGCCATTGTACACCTTACTCTGTAGCGTTGCCAAAACAATTGAACTTTATTCAAATATCAAGATTGTTCCGTTTCTAATAAAGAACATATTTGATGTTCCCTAGCTGTTCTTGCCACTCGACGCCGGTCATAAAAGAGAGAAGACGATACTTTGTCTGTAACTGCGTTCCAGCTGAGAAAGTCTTTTGCTGGAGGCGAACCGTGTCGGATTAGCGTCATACCTCACGTGGCATGTCTCGCTTTCTTCATGAAATTAGGTGAAAGAAAAAATAGGCAAGATTGACGACAAATAAAAATACTTTTTTTTTGTGAGGGCGAGAATGTATGACAAATGGGATTTTTCTCACCTCTCTTAAATCAGTATTAATATGTACTACTTTCGGCAATGTCTGACACAAGGTCAGAACGAGGAAGAATAGGGAAGTATTGTATTCAGCCAATAGATAGATATATATATATTAGTTAGGTGTGAGTTTGTGACCCTGAGTTTCATGCTTTTGCGATCGTCAGACAAACATATATATATATATATATATATATATATATATATTGTAACTAAGTTGTTGAACTCGTAGGTTTATTTACCTTTTGTTCATGCATTTACTTTTATAAAGATTGCTCGATACAATTGTAGAGCTTTATACTGTAATGGCTGTTACAATATTTTCAAATTCATAGTATCACGACACAAAAAAATTCTCATGTTTCGAAGCCAGCCCATTATGTTTTTGGCTTCATCCTCAGGTGATTTTTTTAGAAATAAGAATTATCCAGTTGAAAAGACCGTTTATTTGTGTTGGATTTGTTATTTTTTTGTGTTAGAGGGGTTGGTCTGTGCTATATACATATATATATATATATAGTCATCCGTAGACAGATCTGTTTCGCTGTATCACAGCTCATCAGTACGGTTAGACTCCGATTGCCTTTAACCCAGGATTGAAACCCGACCGAATTGGCGTCAGTCGGCGATTCACCTCTGGGCTATGGGCGTTCGGTAGAAGGCAAACTTTTTAGCGTCTATATTATCGTTATACACGCCCAATAGCCAGATTGCTCTGATTTATTAGTGAATGAGCGATATATGCTTACGGTCATATCGCGTTGAATACACCGGTTCTCCTCCGATCACCGAAGTTAAGCAACGTTGAGCTTGGCTCTTACTTGGGGATGCCAGGTGCTGTAAGCATTTTTGATGGATGTGCGTTGTGGTGCAGTTGATTTTTCGGAACGAGAAATCGGGGAGCTGAGTTCGAATTCCGGTTGAATGCCCTGCAGTCACTTACACTTTGAAAAAGGTATTAATCAGTCCCCCTTCCCCCCAGAAATGAATATTGCCTCGAGAATCTGTAGAATCTTAAAACACTTAAGCCGTCGATTAATAAAACCCGACATTTTTGGGATTAAATAACCCATAGATGTTGAAATGCCATTAAACAAAACTCAAACTCAAACTCAATTCTTCTTCTTCTTCTTCTTTTTCTTCTTCTTCTATGTGCCCTGTTCTTTCAGGACGTAGGCGATCATGGCCTTCCATATCTCCCTATCCCTGGTGGCTTTTAGCACGTTTTCTCCTGCTAAAACACTCAACCCTCGTTCCATCATCCACCTGATCAGGTCCTTCAAATATGTTATCCGCTGCTTTCCTCTGTCTCTTTTTCCTTGTATCCTGGCCTGTTAGTATCAGATTCTCCAAGCCCTCCTTCCTCATTGCGTGTCCCAGGAACTTCAGTTGTCTCTTCCTGATGCTCAGTATTAATTTCCTTTTTGTTTCCATCATTTCCAAGACCTCTTTATTGCTCACATTCTCGATCCATGATATTCGCATCATCCTTCTGTAGAACCAGATTTCAGTTGCTTCAAGTTTTTCCTTCATCTTCGATGATATTGTCCAGCATTCACTGCCATATTGAAGAACCGACATCACATAGCAATCCAGTACTCTCTTCCTAGTTTCTAGTGAAATTTTCCTGTCTCTTAATACTTTATGTTGCGGATCCGGAAATGGGGCCCGCACAAAATAAATGAACAACGACCAGTAATTGAGATAGAAAAATAAGTGTATTAGCGTAAGGATACAGATTTGAATGAAGATTAGTAGTCCAGGAATGCGGGTTAGTAAAAAGTATATGTACAAGTCTCTGGAAGTGAAGCCGTAATATATTGAGTATGTCCGCGTCAGAAGCTGACGGGTACTGCGTAGTAACCTTCTCGATGAGTGGAGCACAGAGCTACTATGAACTACTGTGACTGACTGCTAATCTCTCTCTGGACTCTCGTATTCTCCGGTTAACTCTCTGTGAAACCTCGGTATTCTTCGTCTCGCTTCTATGGCAGTAGTATAGTATACTCTGGACGAGTCCATCTTTAGAAAAAGGGAGAACCCCACAAAACCCACTCCTTAGCTTCTGTTTTAAGGGGAGTCATTATTTTTTCGATTATGGTCTATTATTAGCGGTTCTGTGAATTTTCTTTTCCTGCTTGTTATTTCTAATCTCCGTGGCTACTTGCGGTCTTTGAATTTCAAATGCTTCAAAAATGTCCTCCGTCTTCATTTTCCGAATTGACGAGCTTGGCTCTTCTACACGTCTTTTTTGTATCTGATTGATATGTCTCCTGTGAGTGAATTTTTCGCTTTGGATCTTGTACAGGACATTCCTCAGAATGCTTATTATTGTACCTGGTTCCTAGTATGCAATACTTTACTCAACTTCTGGAATGCCTCCTTCAAGTTTGCCGAATTTTTTGATTGCTTACAAAATGACCGAGATAGAAAATTGCTTGAGTTTAAGCAGTCAAACATGGTGTAATATTTCAAGCCCATCACACCAGAGGACGAAACTAGACTTTAGATGTTGACGAAAGGCTGATATCGAAGAAGAAGTTTATTATGCGGGTCTGGAAAGGCTCAAGATTCTTTTGTATATAAATTACTACTGTTTCTTCGCTTTTCGCATATCAAGTGAAAGCTGAATGTCTTTCATAAAAGGGGAAGGATTAACTTATATTCATTTATAAATCTAAACTTATTTATAAATGGAACATTGTCTGTGTGTGTATGTGTGTGTGCGTGTGTGTGTAGAAAATCGATAATATATATATATAAGGCAAAATGTTTGTGTGTGTGTCTGTTTATCTGCCTGTATGTCCTTTACACAAATCCACAATTTTTGATTCGATTCTCACCAAACTTCACACAAATATTCTTTAGGCTTCTGGTCAGGTCATGGGTGACATATTTTTCCCAATTTCTCCCCGGTTTCGCTTTAACTGGAAACAACTATTGCTTTTTAGTGTTTCGTGCCAACGTCCAGGACCATGGATTAGTTTTAAAGCTTTCATTACACCCGAGCAACGCCGGGCTATACTGCTAGTATAGAATAGTTTTGGCACAAGGACACAAATTCAGCTCACTTAGTGAGAACCAAACTCACCACTCAGTAATAATGTTGAACTAGACTTGCTCGTTAACTTTTCCCCCCCACATGAAGGCACTCGTGGAAGGGCGTGGCTTACGGGTACGTAACGTTGAAACACCGGTTCTCGTACGATCACTTAAGTTCAGCAAAGTCGAGCCTGGTCTGTAACTAGATGGGTGACCACTTGAGAATACCAGGTCCAGTAAGATTGGATGTATGTATGTTGATGTAATGGAAAATCCCTCGGAATTGATAATCGGAGTGCTGAGTTCGAGTTCCGTTGGGTTCATTGTATTACCTTACGCGCAATATCCTTGGGAAAGGTATGAATCCATTGCTTCTCACCTCAGTTATGGGTTAATTAGTAAGACTTGTATTAGCAAGCCATTATTATCTAAAAAAAATAATTCTTACAATTTAAATATATTTCCGGCTTTAAATAACGGCAAAGGGTTGATAAGCCGTAAATAAAAACAAATCAACCAATCAAAGGATAGTTATTTATTAAGATTATTTAAGATCATAGAAGGGCAACCACTAAATTTTTATTAAGGTTAATATAATCCAGCTCAAAGTCAAATGTTGAGATACAAATAGGAAGATTATGATGCGCCAATTTCTCAAATAGAGAATGCCTGACTGCCGAAATATTTATTAAGCTTACTCTAATACAAATGTGCGATGTGGTGCAACGAATATCGGCTCGGAAGGAGCCGAGTTCGAATTCTATTGAAATCCTTGCATTCACTTACGCACAAATACCATTGGGAAGGTATTAATCTATCGCTTCTTCTTCTAGCTATGGGTTAAATAGTATGATAGATTTGGTTCTATAGCCTTGATTGGTAAAGAGTCTAGAGCAATGGCAATCTACTGCAGGAAAATCTTCTACTTAGTTAATCATAGATCGAAAGAGACGTGATCACTCAAGCGTGTATCACGTATGGAAGATTGTGATGCGCCAATCTTTCAACTGAGGTTGATCTGTCTTTAAAAAGCAGCATTAAATAAATCTGATTTTTTTTCTTGGGTGCCATCAGTGATCATTTTTAGAAAATAACAACAGCTTGGAACTTCCAACTTGAAAGGTTGAAGCAACACAATCTTCTTAACCAGAAAATTCTGATTAATTTCCTTTCCAATAAATATCACTATCTAGTATAATGATTACAAAGCTAGTCTTGCAGACTATTACTAATATAGTTAGTTCAAATGTTACTGGTGCTACAAACGCCTCGACCTTGTGCCAGACTCACAGAAAAGCATCGAATAACTTACTAAAAGGGCTTTTATAAATGTCTGGCAGAGAAGAGAGTGGAAGGAATTGTAAAAGGACAATGTTTACAGTGACAAAACATAGGAAGCTGTAGAGAGCCATGAACAAAGAAAACCACGTCATTAAGTAGGGTTTATAAAGTTCATTGCGTATATAGTTGCTCCATAATAAGTTTAATAATCGCTTAGTGCCCCATATGTGAGACCTTGTACCAGACTAAAATTAGCAACTATTTTTAAGGTAATGGTTAACAAGGAATCTAGTCTGATAAAATCGATCCTCACTGGGTGGCCTTAAACTAAGATCAGCTTACAAAAATAAGCGTAAGGATCTACTTTTTAATCTATGTCTATTCATGTAAACTAGTTCGCAAATTCCTTAGGGTATGATCACAGATAATTTGAGCGACGTGGGAGTTCTAGCCTAGCTAAAATGAAGGGCTCTTTGATATCAACAGAATACGGATTAATACGCTTTAAATTTCATGATTCAGAAACAACCTATTGTTGAATAATTAGCGGGAATAAAATATAATTTAGGATCTGGATTTATAAAAAAAACAAAATAAAAGATAATTTCTATAGAAATTTATTTTATTTTCCGTCTACTCCAATGACATAGAATTTTTTTATTGTGAAATGGTGGTCGGAACTGGGTTCTAACTTTTGCCAAAACTCCAGGAACTATCTTCTTCTTCTTCTTCTTCTTCTTCTTCTTCTTCTTCTTCTTCTTCTTCTATGTGTCCTGTTCTTTCAGGACGTAGGCCATGATGGCTTTCCACGTCTCCCTATCCATAGTGGCTCTTAGCACGCCTTCTCCTGTTACACCATGCAATCTTCGTTCTGTCATCCTCCTGATCCGGTCCTTCAAATATGTTATCCGCTGCTTTCCTCTGTCTCTTTTTCCCTCTATCTGGCCTGTTAGTATCAGGTTCTCCAAGCCCTCTTTCCTCTTTGCATGTCTCAGGAACTTTAGTTGTCTCTACCTAATGCTCAGTATTAATTTTCTTTTCGTTTCCATCATTTCCACAACCTCATCATTGCTCACATGTAGATCTATGATATTCGCAGCATCCTTCTGTAGAACCACATTTCAGTTGCTTCGAGTTTTTCCTTCATCTTCGATGATATTGTCCAGCATTCACTGCCATATTGAAGAACTGACATCACATAGCAATCCAGTCCTCTCTTCCTTGTTTCTAGCAAAATTGTCCTGTTTCTTAATACTTTACTCAGCTTCTGGAATGATTCCTTTGTCATGCCAATTCGCCTTCGGATCTCTGTGTCGCAGATTCTGTCTTTTGTTATAACACTTCTCAGGTATTTTAATTTTTATACCTGCTTGATTTTAGTATCCCCGACCTGTATTTGGCATATTGGGCTGCCATTTTACTGATGACCATGCATTCGGTTTTCTTGCAGTTTATTTGTAGTCCTTTCTTGTCACTCTCTTCAGCTACCTTCTGTAAGAGGTCTTGTAGTTTCCTTTCTGTGTCTGCTATCAGCACTGTATCATCTGCGTACCTTAGGTAGTTTAAATTGTGGCCTCCAATGACGAATCCAGGCATAACTTCTAGGGTCCTCAAAATATTCTCGCTAACAAAACAAGAAATAAGATATACACTTTAGCGCAATGATTAGCATTTGTTTTTTTTTGTTTGTTTTTTTGCAGCGAGGTATTCTGTATTTTTTTTTTAATCAATTCACCCCAACCAAGGCAATAACGCAACTAAGACGCAAGGGGGCTACAGAGGGAATGAAAAAACTTTAAAAGGAATCGGAGATCCAATGTTAAACAGGGAACAAGTAAAAAGACCGTTATTTCTTATTGAAGAAGAAAAAGACATAAAATAGTAAATAACATTTCAGTGTTTAAACGGAGACCTTAAAAAAATAGAAATCATGTAGACCGGAAACCTAATCCTTAAGTTAAACTTCTACTTCTAAATAGTTTTATTAAATTCAATCGACAGGAACAAACGTTTCATTTATTTGTTTATTGTATTTTTACAATTTTCGAATGAATTGTTACACATCTGGCCAAAATTGTGAATAAAATTCCCAAAATTCATATAATAAAACCGGTAAATAGATATTGCTGACTAAATGTATGAGAACTTATTTAATATAAATCTTAAAACTTTTTAAAATTAGAAAAAATTGTATCGTTTTTATCCATAGATGTATGAACCTAACAGATATTTTATGGTCTGGTTACTTAGTCATAATTTCTGTGCTTTCATTCAGTAATTCATTTTTCTTTAAATCATTTAAATAATCAATATAAATATATATATATATATTATTAGCAGTATAACCCTGGCGTTGCTCGGGTGTAATGAAAGCTTTAAAACAAATCCATGGTCCTGGAGCTCAGACTCTTTCGACGTTGGCACGAAAGACTAAAAAGCAATAGTTGTTTCCAGTTAAAGCGAATTACCGAAGACTGAAAGACAAATGAATGGATGTAAGTCAAATTTTGATTTCCTGGTATCGATATCAAATAAGTTTTTTTCGTCGTAAACTGAATTTTGAAGGCTAAATAAGTCCTCTGAGTAAATGGTATCAATTATACCTACTTAGAATTAAACCCGAAGCAAAAACTAAAATAAAAGGGCTGAAAAAATACAGTCATATGGACAGACATACGCAAAAACATCTTACCTTTTATATTTATATATATATATATATATATATATATATATTATCGATTTTCTGCACTATTGTAAGAACTGCAACCTTGAAACTTCTGAATATAGTTTCTTATATCTTTGTCTATGAGTGTATCAAATTTAATTAAAATCGGACCATTCCTTGTATAACCCGATTTTTTCGATTATCGATTTTCGATATTTATCGGGGGTACCTCGACACAAACTTAGCTAAGAACACTCGCAGACGCTTATAGTACACCTGTGTAAATTTTCTAGAAAATCGGTTCGGCCATTTCGGAGTCTATAGATAACGGACACACACACACACACACACAACACACACGCACACACACATACATACACAGACAACGTTCCATTTATAAATATGTTTAGATATATATTTTTAATCAATATATATACTTATAAATCATTTAAATAATCAATATATATATATATATATATATATATATATATATATATATATATATATATATATAACAAAAATGTGACAGAACACGTAGATTAACAACCCACTGTTCAAACATTTACTTTTATAAAGAGTCCTCGATACAGAGTAGAGCTTAATATTGTAATTTTGTTATTACAATGGTTTATAAAAGTATAATATCACTACACAAAAGTTTTCATGTTTCAGAACAAAACTGTTCCTCTTCAAGTGTTAAGTTAAAATAAATGGTGAAAATGATTTATTTTTAAAATATAAGATGAATTCATGGTTATTTAAAAAAATAGGATCGTGGTGGAATCCCCCAAAAATTGCTCGGTTTGTATGACATCTGACCGGGTAGATATGTCGGTTAGATATGGAAAACTTCAATGCCAAGCGGGGGTTTAAATTATTACATTGTTTCCAGAACTATATTGTATACATATATGTGGTGCGATAAATCCCACATATGTAGTGCAAGATTTCTTGATATACATTATATGGTTGACATATGTCGGATAAAGAATTATCGCACCACATTTAAGGACACATTCCTGTGCTTATTCAAATATCTTTGAAAAACATTGATTGATAATACAAGTCTACTTCAACATGAAAATAAAAGTACAAAACCTTCAAATTCTCGAGGCAATCTATATAAGGGACACACAACCACCATTGATTAAGGTTAGTTATAAGTACTTTCTCGAACGTTATGAATTTTGAGCATCTTCACAAATTATTTAAATTATTTAAATTATTACATTGTTCTGGAAACAATGTAATAATTTAAACTCCCGCTTAGTATTGAAGCTTTCCATATCTAACCGACATATCTACCCAGTCAGATTTTACTTTGTCATACTACAAATGACAGTAATGTCTTCAAACATAAAGGTATTGGATAATAAAATAACGATAACACAGAGTGTAATTTTATCAAAATATCTATAAAAGTAATGTCCATAAAAGCTACCTATATTATATTAAACGGCGTATGCACAGACCGTAACCAAAATACTGTACATTATTTTGTGAGAGATTTTGAAAGATAAAATGTCTCTTTTTTTATTACGTAAAAAGTCATGGCTCCTGTGTCTATTGTAAACAGAAAAGACCAACTGAGTAATGGTCAAGTGTGTAGAGGCCAAAAATTTCGCTATTAGGTCTCAGGATACGACAACAAACCTACCTATTTTTACTATAGTGTACAGTACACACACACACACACACACACACACACACACACACACACACACATATATATATATATATATATATATATATATACACAGACACACACACACAATTATTGCTACAACCACCAGCTTAAGCTGCTACTGCTACGGTAATGCTATAGGCTCTCTCCTCCTACTCTCTCACTCTTTACTACTCTTGGCCAAAGTGAGAGAAAGGCTGAGAAGAGTAGTGTTTAGAGTAGAGGGGAAGAAAAAGCTGGTGCAGAGAGTAAGTGTGATATTTTTCTTCAGTGTCGTAACGGACGGATGAACTAAGTAACTAAATAATTAAAGAAAAAAACAATCAGAATTATTATATGATATAAAAAAATTATAACTATATAAATTAAAGTAATTCCCCTTAAATAAAAGCATCGTAGCTTTAATAGTTAATTTTTACAATTAATTATAACAGAACGTGTTTCATGCGCATTTACAAAAAAAAATCCCGAATATTAGTTTTTTGTCATAGCAATTTACTCCTGAAAATGATATTTAATGCGACTAATTCCAGTTGAATCCATTGTATTCACTTACGCGCAAATACCCTTGGGAAAGGTACTAATCCGTCTCTTCCTTCCAGTTATGGGTTAAATAACAGGACAGATTGGGTTCTATAGCCTTGGTCGGCAACCAGTCTACTGCAGAAAGCAATGGCAACCTACTGCGGGATAATCTTCTGCCCGGTCATTTCGAGACATGATCGCCCAAGCGTGTTTCACGTATGGCACTTAACTGACTGAATGCGACTAAAAGATTAAAAGTACTTGGGAAGAGAAAAGAAAAGAAATAAAATTACGACGGCTTCCGTAATGAATTCAATATCAACATTAAGAAATTGATCAAAAAATTTGAGAGGATTAAAATGAAAATAATAGACATAATATATGATTTTCAAAATGGATATTTGTTATCTTTGGACGCACTCGAGTTACAAAATCCCTTTTCATATTTGTCTATATTTCTGAGATGAGGTAGTATTTACAGTATTTATATTATTCGGACTATTGTCCTCATCTTTGTTGCCATTTGTACGACGTTTTGGACGTTGTACGCACCGACCTTTATCAGGTGCGAGGAATTTTGAACCTAAATCTTTATTACAATTACTGGTCTATATCCTTCTCATTTCTTTTGTAAAGCCTCGATTGGAAGTCATAGCATGACTTATCTCCCTCTAACCCGGCAAGTTTCTTGTTCACTACTGCTGTAGCCGGGTATTGAACTCACAACTCTAAGAGTGAACTTAGGAACTAACCAACGTCTATATTTGCTGGGCCATGTGGCCTTAAGGCTACCTGGTTACAGCACTGATGAACAAGTAACTTGCAGGGTTAGAGGGAGATAAGTCATGACTTCTAATCGATGTTTTACGCAAGGAATGAGGAATGATATACCCCAGTGATTGTAATAAAGAGTTCGGTTCGAAATTTCTAGCTCCTGAAGAAGGCCGCAGCGTACAACGGCCGAAACGTCGTACAAATAGCAACAAAGCTGGGGACAATAGTCAGAATATAATAAATGCTTTACTTCTTTTTCATATTGCTCAAAAAGGTTGCGTCTGAAATAAATGTAGTGCTCTGAAGCGTTCAAGAAATACCCATTTTGAAAATCATATTGGGTAAAACAATCTGATAATAAGTAAGTAATCAAAAATATCAGTTTTATGAATATTAAAAAGGCTTTTAAAGAATTTAGAAAAGAGCAGTCTTATGTACAAAAGAAAAGGAATATAGTAACATTATATACATAATATATTAATAATTTTATATATACATTATATACATTATATATTAATAATTTTATATATACAGATCTAAATATAAACTTATTTATAAATGGAACTTTGTGTGTGTGTGTGTGTGTGTGTGTGTGTGTGTGTGTCCGTGTCCGTTACCTATAAACTCCGAAACGGCTGAACCGATTTTTCTTGAAAATGTACACACTTATACTATAAGCGTCTGCGAGTGTTCTTAGCTTGTTTTTGTGTCGAAGTACCCCCGATAAATATCGAAAATCGATAATCGAAGAAATCGGGTTATAGAAGGAGTGGTCCGATTTTAATCAAATTTTATACACTCATAGACAAAAACATAAAAAAAACAATATTCAGAAGTATCAAGGTTGCAGTTCTTACAATAGTGCAGAAAATCGATAATATATATATATATATATATATATATATATAAGGCAATATGTTTGTGTGTGTCTGTTTATCTGCCTGTATGTCTGTATTTTTTTAGCCCTTTTATTTTAGTTTTTGCTTCGGGTTTGGCTCTAAGTAGGTATAATTGTAGTTCTTAGTCTCAGCCATGATACCATTTACTCAGAGGACTTATTTGGCCTTCAAAATTCAGTTTACGACAAAAAAAACTAATTTGATATCGATACCAGGAAATCAAAATTTGACTTACATCCATTCATTTTTCTTTCAGTCTACAGTTTCGCTTTAACTGGAAACAACTATTGCATTTTAGTGTTTCGTGACAACGTCCAAAGAGTCTGAGCTCCAGGACCATGGATTAGTTTTAAAGCTTTCATTACACCCGAGCAACCCCGGGCTATACTGCTAGTATATAAATAATCATAAATATATATAATTATTTACATTTTTCGGACCACTATTCTCATCTTTATTTTCATATTCATAACGTTTCACCGTTATAATTTAATCTGATGATTTAATGATGCTACAGTACTTCCAAAGAAAACTCCATACCTAACGTTGAAAATGAATTTTTAAAAATGAAATATCTTTCTTCAAGCTTTTTTAGGGTTGTCTGGAAAATTCATGCTAATTTTTAAGAGAAATTAAAGTTCATGCCAATTCTTAAGGGAAATTAAAGCTCATGCCAATTTTTAAGGGAAATTAAAGTTCATGCTAATTTTTAAGGAAAATTAAAGTTCACGCCGATTTTTAAGGGAAATTAAAGTTCATGTCAGTTCTCATGGGAAATTAAAGTTCATGCCAATTTTTAAGGGAAATTAAAGTTCATGCCAATTTTCATGGGAAATTAAAGCCCAAATCAAAATTATGCCAATAAATATTTATTCAACTAACCATTTTGTAGCACAACCTTTCACCATTATTCGTTCACTTTAAAGATTCCATTTCCCCAGAATTTCAGTGATTTCTTGGCATAGAAGTTATTAAGGCGATTTTTATGGCATCCAAAGAATTAATTTTTCTGCCATTGAGATTAGTTTCTAAAGACGTGATTAAAGAAACACCCGAAGAGGCAATGTCGGGTGAATATCGCGGGTGGAGTAACACATCTGTTGTATCGTCGAGGTTGTAAACAATACACAGATGATAAAATAATTTCTTATTCGGAAGATACAATATAATAGTCCGTAGTAGATCGAAACAATATGGGTGGTTGAGTTAGCAAGCAACATGCAGGTTAACAGTAGCCCTCAGCTCACAATAACTAACTTCCTCCTTCAACCGACTCACTCTTTCTATGTATAAGTGAACCCGGTCACGTGATCCAGCCACGTCACAACAACATATCTGCCAAATTCCAAGAATTTTTGCCAAGTCGCCAAAAAAATGTGATGTTTAGCAGTATCCTGATAAAAAACATCTTTTCTGTTCGCTAATTCTGGGCGGTTTTGCCTAATTGCTACCTCTAATTTGCTCAGTTGGATGGTTAATTGGTAGAAGCTCATTGTACAGGATTCCTTTCCAGTCCCGCCAGATGTACAGCATAACTTTCTTAGAATAAAGACCTGTATTTGTGGTGGCTAAAATTGACTCATGTCGTTTCATCCAGAAGGTAACAATTATGAACTCTAAACTTAGCGAACCATTTCCGTATATTTATGTCAGCTAAAGCTGACAGAAATATACGAAGTACCCCCGATAAATATCGACAATCGATAATCGAAAAAATCGGGTTATAGAAGGAGTGGTCCGAATTTAATCAAATTTAATACACTCATAGACAAAGACATAAGAAACGATATTCAGAAGTTTCAAGGTTGCAGTTCTTACAATAGTGCAGAAAATCGATAATATATATATATATATATATATATATATATATATATATAAGGTAAGATGTTTTTGCGTATGTCTGTCCATATGTCTGTATTTTTTCAGCCCTTTTATTTTAGTTTTTGCTTCGGGTTTAATTCTAAGTAGGTATAATTGTAGTTCTTAGTCTCAGCCATGATACCGTTTACTCAGAGGACTTATTTAGCCTTCAAAATTCAGTTTACGACGAAAAAAACTAATTTGATATTGATACCAGGAAATCAAAATTTGACTTAAATCCATTCATTTTTCTTTCATTCTACGGTTTTGCTTTAACTTGAAACAACTATTGCTTTTTAGTTTTTCATGCCAACGTCGAAAGAGTCTGAGCTCCAGGACCATGGGTTAGTTTTAAAGCTTTCATTACACCCGATCAACGCCAGGGTTATACTGCTAATAATATATATATATATATTTATATTGATTATTTAAATGATTTAAAGAAAAATGAATTACTGAATGAAAGCACAGAAATTATGACTAAGTAACCATACCATAAAATATCTATTGGGTTCATACATCTATGGATAAAAACGATACAATTTTTTCTAATTTTAAAAAGTTTTCAGATTTAAATTAAATAAGTTCTCATACATTTAGTCAGCAATATCTATTTACCGGTTTTATTATATGAATTTTGGGAATTTTATTCACAATTTTGGCCAGATGTGTAACAATTCATTCGAAAATTGTAAAAATACAATAAACAAATAAATGAAACGTTTGTTCCTGTCGATTGAATTTAATAAAACTATTTAGAAGTAGAAGTTTATCTTAAGGATTAGGTAGCACATATTTTTTATTGCTTACGAGCTTCTTTTTTAACTTTACGATAATAAAAAAAAGATCAGGTGTTTAAAATGCACCTTATAATCTTCCATTTTCATAGAAACGCAAAACTGACACGATTAAGTAATTTTAAAATTTCTTTCTCAAAAATGAGTTTGAAGTGTACTAAATGCAAGCATATCTGTCGATAAATTTGACGTGTTCTAAGATGTTGCAACATGAACGACTAAAAATCAGCATGATCTTTCCGGAAAACCCAATATTTTAGCTTTAATTTCAAGCTAATAAATTAAATTTAATATTTTCAATCGACGCCCTTAACAGATGGTCGTAGAATGATCAGATGAGTAGTTCCGATGGGCAGTAATGGAAAGGAAGATAAAAGAAATACTAGTCCCAAAATAACTGGAGAAAGAGAAAATACTCCAGCAATAGGAAGAATTTATAAAAGATCTCTTCTACGACAAGAGAGAGCAATCGATAATAAACAAAGATGCTGACGGACCGGAAATACTAAAATCCGAAATGAAAGCTGCAACGGCCAAACTGAATAAGAACAAAGCAGCTGGACCAGACGGCATTGTAATAGAGATGTTGACAACCTTGGAAGATTTGGGCAAAGTGAAAATTACGGAAATACTAAATAATGTGCAGCAGCTTAATAGATGACCTCAGCAAATCAATTTTCATAGCTTTGCCTAAGAAGCCAGGCGCAATCGAATGCAAACTCCACCGAACAATTAGTTTCATGAGCCACAGAACGAAACTCATTGTCCGAATCCTGATGAGTAGAGCGCGAAGCGGAATCAGACTGGAAATAGGACAAGAACAGTGCGGTTTCGTCAAAGACACTGGAACAAGGAATGCAATATTTATGCTTAGGATGCTATCAGAAAAGACGTCACAAATGAAAAAGGAAGTTTATATCTGTTTTGCTGACTATACCAAGGCGATCGACAAAGTACGTCACAAGGAATTGATAGAAATGCTCAGCAACCTCAACATATTTGGCGAAGACATCAGAGTAATCAAGAATCTCTACTGGCAGTAAACCGCCTGCATGCGGACAGGAAACGAATTCAGCAGATATACAAAAATAGAAAGGGGACATAAGACAAGGATGTGTCTTTTACTAGATCTATTCAACTTGTTCAGCGAGACTATTCTGGGGACCCTAGAAGATATGCCAGGGTTCGTTATTGGTGGTCACAATCTGAACAACATAAGATACGCAGATGATGCAATGCTGATAGCTGACACGGAAATAAAACTAGAAGACCTCCTAAAAAAGGTAGATGAAGAAAGTCAAAAGAATGGACTACAAATAAATTACAAGAAAACCGAATGGATGGTCATCAGCAAATGGAGGAGCCCATAATGCCAATTACAAGTTTGGGCTACTAAAATCAAGCAAGTACAAAATTTTAAGTACTTGGGAAATATTCTAATGGAAGACGGAAATTGCGACACTGAGATACGAATGCGAATATAAACAGCCAAGGATTCTTCCAGAAGCTAAGCAGAATATTAAGAAACAGGAAAATTTTGCTAGAAACAAAGAAAAGAGTTCTGGATTGCTATGTGATGTCTGTCCTTCAATATGACAGGGAATGCTGGACAATATGGAGAAAAAACTTGTAGCAACTGAAATGTGGTTCTACAGAAGGATGCTGCGGATATCATGGATCGAGCATGTGAGCAATGATGAGATTTTAGAAATG
This sequence comes from Ascarosepion bandense, assembly GCA_037127315.1. Lineage (NCBI taxonomy): Eukaryota > Metazoa > Mollusca > Cephalopoda > Sepiida > Sepiidae > Ascarosepion > Ascarosepion bandense. Next base: position 821,066 of record JBBBDQ010002487.1, on the reverse strand, counting down.
ATAGAAACGAAAAAAAATTAATACTGAGTATCAGGAAGAGACAACTGAAGTTCTTGGGACATCTAATGAGGAAGGAAGGCTTGAAGAATCTGATAGTCACAGGTCATATAGAGGGAAAGAAAGACAAAAGAAGACAACGGATAACATATTTGAAAGGCGTGAGCAGCTGGATGGCAAAGCGGGCTTTGGGTGGAGTAAGAGGGAAAAGCATGTTAAGAGCTACCAGGGATAGGAAGACGTGGAAGGCCATGATCGCCTACTGTCCTGAGAAGGACAGGGCACATAGAAGAAAAAGATATATGCCAACTGTTTATTAGAAATTATAATGTGTATATATATGGGGAATCAAATCTATATTATAATCAATACATAAACTGATCCCTCATTTTGTGACCATGCTAGTTTCTATACATTTATATTCTAGATTTATGGGCTTCAGCTAATGGATGGCAGAGCTAGGTTTGGGTGGTGTAACAGGAGAAAGCGTGCTAAGAGCCACCAGAGATAGCGAGACGTGGAAAGCCATGATCACCTACGTCCTCAAGGGACATGGCACATAGAAGAAGAAGACTTGATTTTATAAAAATGCAAGGTAATTTTAACGTATATTTGTTAAAAATGATAATACCATAATAAAAATGTTCCAATCTTAATATATATTATGGTTAAAATCCTTATGTTACTATTGAGAGGAAAAGCCAAAATATTTTTTCGGTTGCATGAAGATTTTAACTTTCTTTCGAAATTCGCTTTCATTAAGACTGATTGCAACATGTGGTAAATATTTTAAGGCAAAATAAAGAACAAACAAACAATATTATGATTACAAATTGGAATAATGTACTCAAAAAACAAAATACGGTTCCGAGCAATCCGAATAATTCCCTTTGGTTAGATTTGATTTCATGTCAATAGTAATGTTCTACTAGCTAAATGGGTTGAGGGAATGTCGTACATTAGCTTCCCAATGTTTATTGGACGAGAGTTCGAGTCTTGCTTGTAACAAATTAATATTTTGTCGTGAAATCTTTACCACATGTTGCAATCAGTCTGCGTGAAAGTCAATTCTGAAGGAAAGTTATAAATCTTGAATGCGACTGAATAAAAAAAAATGTAAAATAAATTGTTGTTGATAAGTTTTTCAAAATACTAAAAGCAAAAACTAAAAGTTTCTCAATGAAATATGGGGAATATGATACACGTAAACATACGACAGAGAAGTTGACGTCTTAAACTCGTTTTGGTTTTCTGTGAAAGAATGTCTGTTGAGCATTAAAAAGAAATGGAGAAAACAGACGAAAATAGTCATCGGAGCGGAAACTTTAGCGAGGTTTGTTTATGTATTTTGTCGGCGTTTTTATAAACCGAATTTTAGTCATAACTGATGTTTTGTGGCCATTTGGTGAGTTCAAAGTATAATGTCCTTTTGGGTTGAGATGAACAAAAATATTTTTATCAACCAGTCCAGGCGATGGATTGTTTAATAATAATAATAATAATAATAATAATAATAATAATAATAATATAATTATTATGTTGTGGTGATGGGCACACCACTCCAAAATAGTACTTAGACTCGTCCAAGTAGCATAAATCGTAAAAATATGTCTCGTGCTACATCCCGCCTTTGTTGGGGAAGCTCAGGTAAATACCCGAGTTAGAAGTAGAAAACGAGTTAGAAACAGTGAGCCGGAAGCGAGTTTATTTCCTGACTGCAGAATTCAGTAATACTATAGTGGACAAACCGATATTATTTTTCTTGATTAAATCTTCGTTTAATGCAACAAAGACATAACATATTATTATTATTATTATTATTATTATTATTATTATTATTATTATTATTTCCTTTGATTTCTGTTACATACACATTTACTTCCGGATCCTAACCAGAGACCTAAAATGGTATCATGGCATTTTCACTAAATATATTTGCAGATAAAACCCTTGGCATTGAAAAAACCCTTCGTAAGTAGAAAACGGGTTAGAAAGAGTGAACCGGAAGCGAGTTTATTTCCTGACTGCAGAATTCAGCAAGACTATAACGACAAACTGACATTATTTTTCTTGGTTGTGTTATCTTCGTTAAATGCAACAAAGACATAACATATTATTATTATGTCATTTTTCATCATATTTCTATTTCTGCTTTGGTCTCACTACCAACCAAGTCTGCGGGGAGACTTAAGGCAGGTCGTGGCGTGTTGTTATGGCTCCATTTCATGTTTTTCTATCTACCCTATCATCCCTAGCGTTACATAGATAAAGTTTTCCTTAGTGTGTGGGCTGTACTTAATAAGACAATTTTTTGTATATCTCTTAAGCTGGGGTTTCCAGGGATTCTTTCAACGTGTTGTTTTGTTCCATTTTTTTATCATTCCAAGTGCACCTACTATCACTGGCACAACTCTTGTTTTCAATTTCCACATTTTTTCTATTTCAATTTGACAGTTTTTCAAATTCCTTGGTTGCTATGTTACAATCCGCTGGACAAGCCATATCAATTAATAGACAAGTTTTCTCTTTCTGGTTTTTAACAATAATGTCTGGCCTGTTTGCTTCAATTTTTCTGTCTGTGTAGATGGTGTAATCCCATAGAATGGTTACATCTTCTATTTCTGTAACCGGTTCATACCAGTGTTTGTTTACAGTTTTTCCATAGTGTTTGCACATTGTCCAATGTAAATATTGCCCAACTCTATCGTGGCGATTTTTATATTCATTTGGGGCAAACACAGAACAGCCTGAGATTAGGTGGTCTATTGTTTCTTGGTGTTTATCAAGAAACAATTATTATTATTATTATTATTATTATTATTATTATTATTATTATTAGTGGAATCTATTTATTTGCTTCCGCGACAGCTACAATCTCCAAGAATTTAAATATAAAGTCAATAATCATCTCCTATCTCACTAACCTACAACCTCTCTCTCTCTCTCTCTCTCTCTCTCTCTATCTCTCTCTCATGCTTCTTTCTCCGTGCACTCCACTTTCATCAGTATTCTCATCCTTCTCTTACCCACTTCCTGACACTCCCTATAACCAGTTACTCTTTCTCATAACTTTCCTTCTATGTAACCTCCTGCAAAACAGTGACAGTAAAATGCCTTGCTTGTGGCGATATGATTATAATATATATATATATATATATATATATATATATATATATATATATATATATATTAGTAATCCACATACAAACCTGTTTCGCTGCATCACAGCTCATCAGTGGGGCTAGACGCATCCACTCATTGCATTTTTCATTAAATGATATAAACAAATTTTGTCTATTTTATGTAATTTTTTTTCATATTCTCTGATAAGCTTAATAGCATTATCATTAAATGAAGAAAGAAAATTACAATATTGATACATAATTTTTAAATAATCCAATCTAAGCTTTCGGCTTACATAAGCCATTTTCAAAGATGTCAAATTACATTATATATTATAAACACGGCCAAACCATAATGACAAACTGTTTTTGTTTACATGGAAGATTTCCAAGCAACAACAAACTCGTGCATTTAAGATGCTGGAAGTGAATGTTATATATATATATATATATATATATGTGTGTGTGTGTGTGTGTGTGTGTGTGTGTGTGTGTGTGTGTGAAAAGTGTATGTATATAATTATAAATATCAATATATATATATATATATATATATATATATATACGCAATTTTTTATATATATTGTATTGTTTACATATTATATATGCGTGGTACTTATTTAAAAGCGCCCAATATCAGTGATAGAGCAGACATATTCATAAAGATAGGTGTGAGTTTGTAACCCTCTTTTACAAAGGGTTACAAACTCACACCTATCTATATGAATATATATATATATATGTGTGTGTGTGTGTGTGTGTGTGTGTGTGTGTGTGTGTGTGTGTGTGTGTGTGTGTGTGTGTGTTAGGTGACTCCAGTAAATCACGAAAAAAACTGCATAGTACTTTTAAACTGAATTTTTCAAAAAACTATTTCTTAATCACAAATTTAAACTTTTTGACCTGTACTCGTAAATCAAGTTTTTCTTGACAGGTTCTTGATTAGAGATAACGTGTATGGCGTTTATAAGGGACAAAACTGTACTAATTTTTTTCGAGTTAGAGAGGAGATTCTGACCTTTTAATGTGCACATAGTAATTACCATACAAAAAAAAATCAAATGTACAAAAACAAGTTTTAATTATTATAAAAAATATGGGTGCAGAAGGATTTTTATTCAACTTTTCAATTTTCGATATGCAATATAATCATCAATTCTTAACTAAAAAATTTAACTGCAAAAGTTCTGTTAAAGATTTTAAAAATACTTTTAAAACTTTATAAATTATTATAATAACAAAAAAAATGAAAACAATTCATTTTTATTCATTTTTGAATGAGTACCGAAAGATTTATTAAAATCCAACAATTATTTGATTTTTGCGAAAATTTCCAAATTAATGTGATTGTCAACGAAAAAAAGTGGGTGATTTTTTTTTACGTTTTCCATTGTAAACAGTCGTAACGTTTTGGTTACCCGCTAACTCAAATCAAAACAAGATTTTCTGCCACAATTTCGAAAATGTTAGAAAAGATTAAAAATATTTTTAAAATTATTAAAAATTATTTTGATCTTTCCTCTTAATAATGGTATAAACATTTTGATGGAAAAAGTTCGTTTTTATTAAGTTTGGGACCTTTTTTAGTCATACTATGCTCCTTTTTTAGCGATTTAATGGATATATATATATATATATATATATATATATATATATATATATATATATATATATATATATATATATATATATATATATATATATAAATGAATAAATATAGTTTTAAGGCGTGCTACATTTATAGGATAAAGTGCTGAATATCATAGATAGAGTTGGTATATATATATATATATATATATATATATATATATATATATATATATATATACCAAACAACCATTTTCCCTCGTGAACACAACAATGAGAAAAAAGTATGCCGAGAAATTTCCGCTGGACACTGGCCTGGAAACAGCATCTATATAGCCATAACAAATCTTTTTCTCAACCCCACTTAAAATATCAAACCGCTCTTTCTAAATATTTCTGAGAATTAAAAGACAGAAATCTCTCCCAACAGATTGAATGGAAGATAACAGGCAAATCTCGATCTCCCAACAGTTTCAAAAATACATGTAATTTATGTTTAGACGAAAAAATTAGAATTTTCAAATTCAAAAAACTGAAATTTTGAAGGCTAAATAAGTCCTAATGTAATGAAAGCTTTAAAACTAATCCATGTTCCTGGAGCTCTGACTCTTTGGACGTTGACACGAAAAACTAAAAAGCAATAGTTGTTTCAAGTTAAAGCGAAACCGTAGACTGAAGAAAAAATGAATGGATGTAAGTCAAATTTTGATTTCCTGGTATCGATATCAAATCATTATTTTTTCGTCGTAAACTGAATTTTGAAGGCTAAATAAGTCCTCTGAGTAAATGGTGTCATGGCTGAGACTAAGAACTACAATTATACTAGGTACCTCCACTTTTCAGTATAAATTTTCGATACCTGATTTTAAAATGAAATTTTTAAAATAAATAAGTTATATTTTAGGTTTAAAATTAGTTTTAATTGAAAGTCAAGAGATTAAATTTAGTAATTCCATTAAACAAAATACACTGGCGTATTTTAAAGCGAAATTATATTGATTGGAATCTAAAATATTTCAGATTAAAAAAAAATTTAAAAGTACCGCCATTTTATCGATTGATGGCAGATTTTTAAACAGTAGCCACATTCCTGTTTTAAAAATCTGGCAAAAATAAAATATACGTCGCTGACACGTTATTGAAGTCAATTTTTTAAGTTAAAACTTACCTTTATCTGTTTTCAAACAAAAGTACTTGCTTACTCTCTGAAATATTTGCTATAGCATTTTATTAGCTAAGGTAATCCGATATACGTCGGCTATCTCAAGTGCTGAGTTACATAAAGTCAACCGGAAGTTATAAACAAGGCTAAAGTAGGGAGGCCAGAGGCGACAAAATTATACGAATGTAATTTTTAATGTAAGGGAAGCCAACCCTTGAATCACGTGACCTTTTAATGATAATATCCCGTACGGCCATCCGTACAAATAAAAATACGGGCCTAAAAATGCACACAATTAAAATGTTTTAATTAGTTTAGAAATCCAATGGTTCAATCATTTGTATTAAGCTTTTACATTTTCGATTAGTAATTGTAGTCTTCATTCATTAATTACATAACCTAGCCGGACACGTTGAGGAAGAAATTTAACAATAATTTTAAACTTTTATAAATAATTTTTAAATATAATTAAAAAATTTTTAAAAAATGAAAATAATTCTAGTAAAAATTCATTATTCATTGATTTTTTTTCTTTTCAGACTATTATACGCTTAATTTATGTTGTTCATAAAAGCAATCAGAAGTTTATCCACATATAAATTAGCATAATTATTGCATTTTTCGCAATTCGGACCAATTTTTTAGAAAAGGGGCTCCATTGGAGAAAAAAATGGTAAAAAAGCATGGTATGCTATTATTTCAGCGAAAAAGTGGACGTACCGAAATTATACCTGTGTTCAGATCAGACTGTATTTGTTTCATTTGCTATAAGACTGCTCGCAGGAGACTTTAAATAAATAGAGCTTAAGTTCTCATTAATAATCGTAATAAAAAAAGAACCAAAGATTAAGACATGAATATCATGACATATATATAAATATAAATGACTTGTATCTGAATATATGAATATGTGACGTCTGCTTTCCGGAAATATGTTTCTAAGCGCATGCGCACATTCTCTTACGCTTGAAATATTTTTAAATCACGTCAAATGAACATTCGTTTTACTGGTTGTTTTTTCTCTTTCTCTCTTTTTTTTATCCCTCCCCCAAATCCATTTTTTTCACCCACTTTACTTGTTAATTTTCTACTATTTGATCTTCCAGAATTCTGTCAAAAACAAAATCCCTTGTAGTTGACGATAAACACATGGCTGCTTTCCCCAAAAAAGGCAAATATTTCAGCAAGATCTTTTTTCTTAGTTTTTCTTTTTTGTTTATTGACATTCAAAACCGAATTATTTTTACATAAGTATTTACAATTCGAATCTAACGGAACATATTTCGACGCAAATTCGTTTACTAAGTGGCTCTAAACAATAAACAAGTACTTTTATTTAAGTATGCGAGTGTCGTCAAATAACCAAATCAATCAATTTTTTTATCCTTGTATTTAAAGAAAATGGCCTTTCTTCTCTAATTCAATTGCTTGATCGTAACTGGAATTCCATTTCTTTTTATGAATGGATATCATTAGATAAATAATTGGATTTGACTTTTTTCTTTTTTTTTCCATTTATACAAATAAAATATTCTTGTTTAAATAAATCGGTTATCTTCCTCAGCAGTTTCGGTAGCAAAGATGATATTGCAATTTTTCCGTAACAAGAGATCGAAACCGTTTCGTTATTTCGAAACCTCACAGTCTCATTAGAAACAAAGAAGTGTACCGAACTCTTGCCTTATAAAACGGTTCTCTCATATTTTTTAATCATTTCACTCAAGGCAAGGCAATAAAGCTACTAAGACGCAAGGGCTTACTTAATGTTAGAGAATATAAGAAAATATGAGAGTTTTGTAATTTGCTTGAAGCATTGTGTATAGGTGTATGAGTGGGTCTTGAAGGCCATCACAATGCGTTTAGTAAAATAAAGGAAGGTAAAGAAGGTGTTGGGTATTACCTATTTATTGTCCATTAATTTTTCTAGATCAAAATTTCATCTTCAGAATGGTAAGAGAACTTATTTTCAAGTCCGCTCGTGGACCGTCCCTTTCAACGAATGGTCATCCTTCGCTGCTACTGCTGTCGTTAATTGTAGTGTGTGTGTGTGTGTGTGTGTGTGTGTGTGTGTTAGTGTGTGTGTGTGTGTGTGTGTGTGTGTGTGCGCGCGCGCGCTTGAGCATGTATGTGTATGAGAATATAAGCAGAGGAAACAACAAAAGAACAAGAATTAAGAAGACAGAAGATGTCGATTGACGTTGAATTTAAATCAAAGTTGACGAGGAAGTAAGACGTCGAAAAGAGTTCCACAAGCAAGAAATGCAGCAAAAGAAGCTGTTAAGATAGAAATTACGGTTACGTCTAACTATTTCAACTGTAAGATAATGAGACCTTTAAGCCAATCCAGTACTGAGTTTAAAACCCTGAAATACCATAGCGAAGAGCACATTAGAACAATTACCACGAAAGTATTTATGGAAAAGGCAGAGGGAAGCTATTCTACGGCAGTGGGACTGAAACCGAGATGCCAGGAGAGGACCAATAATGTTGCAGATTCTTCTTTGGATTTTTATCAAGAATCTTTAAATATATAGCAGGAGCCCAAAACCAGATGTGGCAGTAATATCGAAGCAAGAACGAATGGTAAAATTATAAATATGTAAAACAGATTCTGACACAGTAAATTAAAATAGAGTAAAGTAAAGTACTTAAGAAGATGTTAACAAATGTCGCTATTTCGTTTTAACCCCAGCAGCCAAATATTTCGACCGTAAATGTTGAATTAGAATAATTAAAATTGTTTCTTATTCGAAAAAAATTTTTTTTTCTTACTAACTCACTCCTTGGTCAGTTATAAGATCAGATCCCTTGTTCCACAAATTTTCACCTAAAAATAATGTCCAATTGATAGGAAATCTGCCAAGGCTGACAAAGTAAAACTGGCTGTTGTTCTTCAGGAGAGCCTCAAATCTGTGATTGAATGGGTAAATTTTAATGTCTCCAAAAAACGAAGCTGCTCTCTTTTAATCACCATAGAGAAACATTCCTGCCTAGCATCAGAATGGACGACGCTAGCCTCTTAGAGATCAACATACTGCGTTTCCTTGGCCTCACTCTCACAAACAACCTCTGGAACCTCGAAATGAAATGACTACATCGAATCTATAACTGAATCTACTGCTAAGAAGATTGACTCACTGTGTCGGGACAAAATCAATTTCGCACATTTATAAATCTACCATTCGACTGCGCATTGAATACTGTTGCCATGTCTGGTCGAATGCTTCTGCTATTCATCTTGAGGTTGTTGTCAAAATCCAAACGAGGATCGATCCTGGCTTGGTAAACCGCCTTCAGTCAATTTCGCACCAACATAAGGTGGCTTCCCTCTGTCTTTTCTGCAAGATTCTTGGGTAGATTGTTTCTGTTTCATGTGCGCATGACCCAGTGGATATAGACGTTGGTTAGTTCCAGTGACTTCACCCAAACAGTATTGTGTTCATTAACTGGCTACAGCAGTGGTGAACAAATAACTTAGAGAGTTGAGTTCAAGGGAGATAACTATATGGCATTTGGAAGTAGCATCGCACAAAGAACGAGAACAATCTAACCCAGTGATCGAAATAAAGGGTTCGGTTCAAAATTCCTAAAACCTGACGAAGGCTGGATCGTACAACGGCAGACACATCGTGAACAAATAACTTAGAGAGTTGAGTTCAAGGGAGATAACTATATGGCATTTGGAAGTAGCATCGCACAAAGAACGAGAACAATCTAACCCAGTGATCGAAATAAAGGGTTCGGTTCAAAATTCCTAAAACCTGACGAAGGCTGGATCGTACAACGGCAGACACATCGTGAACAAATAACTTAGAGAGTTGAGTTCAAGGGAGATAACTATATGGCATTTGGAAGTAGCATCGCACATAGAACGAGAACAATCTAACCCAGTGATCGAAATAAAGGGTTCGGTTCAAAATTCCTAAAACCTGACGAAGGCGGGATCGTACAACGGCAGACACGTCGTAAATAAAGATGAGGACAACAGTCCTAACAGTGTAAATAATATAAATACTACCTCATCTCAGAAGTATAGACAAAGAACAGCTCATTTAAAATTATGATTTTTATTTTTAAAATTATATTTGTTTTTAATCTTTAATAATTGTGTTCGCCTTTTTCAATCGATCGAAATGCAATTCAGCAGTAAAACCAGGGTTCAATATGTGATCACTTCTGTAAAATTAAAATTCCCTAGAGGCGGCGAAATGATTCGCTCTTTGGTTCAACAGTATAATTCTTATTTCGATTGCTAAATACCATGGTTCGTTTCTTTGAGGAACCTGTTTGTTTCATTTCTGTTACGGTGAACTCACCTGTCTAGGAATAGTGGACTCTCCCTCCAAATATAAGTAACAGTGTAGCGAGTAGTCAGGGAGAAAATACGAGTCAGCGACCTCGCAAGTTGCTCTGTGTTACTATGTGATAATACAAAGTTCCCCACCCGTACGTCGAACCTAATGGACCGACATTTGTACTTACATACAACACACAATCTTCTATGTTGTACTCCACAACAATTTCTGAGACAGAAAAATGAAATAATCTGTTTGAAGTGTCCATCTCGCAGTTGCATTTTAATTTCAAGCCCAGAAACCACGCTGGGGTATTGTTTTTTTTTTTTCTTTTTTTTTTGTTGTTTTTTTTTTCTTTTTATACGATGAATATCAGAAAATTGAATAGAATATCTGCTCGGACAGATCTGAAGAAATATGCCTGACATATTTTATGCTGATTATATTCACTTCACGCTTCTCTACATCTGGTTTGATTTCTTTTCTTTCCTTTACTTCAGATTAACTTGATTATTAAGTTTTCATTTTTTTACAATCATTCGTTGAGATGCATTGGATATCGTTTTGGATATCGGCTCGGAACGAGAAATCGAGGAGCCGAGTTCGAATTCCAGTTGAATTCCTTGCATTCACTTACGCGCAAATACCCTTGGGAAAGGTACTAATCCGCCTCTTCCCTCTATTTATGGGTTAAATAACAGGACAGGTTGGGTTCTATAGCTTTGGCTGGCAACCAGTCTACTGCAGAAAGCAATGGCATCCTACTACGAGATAATCATCTGCCCAATCAGTCATGTCTCTGAGACATGATCGCCCAAGCGTGTTTTACGTATGGCACTTAACTGACTGACAATCATTCATTTTTTAACTCATTTGGGCGATCGTGTCTCGAAAGATCCTACTTTCTTTCGAAACCCCGAGAAGGCAAAAATGCCTAGAAATTTCAGCTTTTATATGTTCGGAATTTTCGATCCGAAATGAAGACCTCGAGAGAAGGCATAGAGAATACAGAGAAAAAAGAAAAGAAGATAACTCCCGCAACTCAACGATTCCCGACAGCTTCCTCGTATGTGCGTGATTCTCTCTGACTACCACGCCACACAACCGTCACAAACGAAGAATAAAAGTATAAATTTACTACCAGTATATCCCGGCGTTGCTCGGGTGTAATGAAAGCTTTAAAACAAATCCATTGTTCTGGAGCTCAGACTCTTTGGACGTTGGCACGAAAGACTAAAAAGCAATAGTTGTTTCCAGTTAAAGCGAAACCGTAGACTGAAAAAAATGAATGGAAGTAAGTCAAATTTTGATTTCCTGCTATCGATATCAAATAAGTTTTTTTCGTCGTAAACTGAATTTTGAAGGCTAAATAAGTCCTCTGAGTAAATGGTATCATGGCTGAGACTAAGAACTACAATTATACCTACTTAGAGCCAAACCCGTAGCAAAAACTAAAATAAAAGAGCTGAAAAAGATACAGACATACAAGCAGATAAACAGGCACACACACAAACATCTTCCCTTTTATATATATATATATTATCGGTTTTCTGCACTATTGTAAGAACTGCAACCTTGAAACTTCTGAATATCGTTTCTTATGTCTTTGTCTATGCGTGTATCAAATCTGATTAAAATCGGACCACTCCTTCTAGAACCCGTTTTTTTTTTTTTCGATATTTATCGGGGGTACGTCGACACAAAACCTAGCTAAGAACATTCGTAGATGCTTATAGTACAATTGTGTAAATTTTCAAGAAAATCGATTCAGCCATTTCGGAGTCTATAGGTAACGGACACACACACAGAGACAAAGTTCCATTTATAAATAAGTAAAGATTAGATTTAGATAGATATTTTTTTATGTATGTTCGTTGTTTATCGTTTGTCGGCCAAGACGATCGAAATCACTGATTGCCGGATGTTATACTTCATAGTGTTTTACCATGACAGTGACATATTCCAACAAGGCTGTACGACTAGCTAGTCTACGGCTATATCGTGTTGAATACACCGCTTCCAATCCGATCACCGAAGTGAAGCAACATCGAGCCTAGTCAGTACTTAATGGATGGCCGTTTAGGAATACCAGGTGCTGTAAACGTAAGGACCAAGAATGGTCCACCGGTTCTCCAGGTTTAGGCTAACAACCCTGCCCCGTAAAAAAACAGTTTCTCTACAGAGACAGCAACAAAAAGTTGCTGCCCTATGCACCATCTGGGTGTGATGGATAAATGATGATGCTGACGTACAACCAGCTATACTCAAAGAAACACGAGAATAACTGATAGTGTGGCTATCAAAATCCGCCAAAACACTAAACCATTGAACACTTTAAGAATATGTTAAACCTAGCGATAACATTCTGGCAATAGTATGCCTACCGGCCTGCAATAATTAAAATCGATTTATGACAGTCTATTCCTTTCTATTTATCTAAAGAAAGAAAGAAAAATATGGCAGCCCGACGTCGAGTAATTGTTACAGGCAAAGAAAATTAAATTGGTAAACAGAATTCCTATTTGAAATACACTAGAGTATTTTGCTTACTTAAAATAGTAAATTTAATCATTTAGCTTTCAATTAAAACTAAAATAAAAGTTTCAAGAAAAACGTTTTTATTTTTTAAAAATTCAATTTAAAAAATAGGTATCGAAAGTGAGTAGATGTACCCACTTCAAATCAGATTAATTATATTTTAAATCATCTAATATTCCTCAAATAATGTTTCAGAAAAGTATATTTTATTTTTGAAAGATTTTTAATATATTAATCTTTCTTTACGTTGCGATGCAAAACGACTAAAAAAAGGGTGCTAATCAGATGTTTTAGGAAAGGACCAACTAAAAATCGATTCCAATCAACATGATCAACCGGGGTATTTTACTTAAGGAAAATAGTAAATTTAATTATTTAGCTTTCAATTAAAGCTAAAATAAAAGCTTCAAGGAAGATTTTTTATTTTTAAAAATTCATTTTAAAACTTCCACATCGAAAATCAGTGGAGGTACATAAATTTTATTCAACTGTTGTAATTCTCCTGGAAAAGACATTAATCTATTTTCCCTGCGTTCTGTGCCATTGTCTGGTATAAGTGCAAAAATATCTCATCATGTGTGAATGCATGGGCATAAGAATAGATCACATTTTATCTGTCTGAGCTTCAAAAAAAATGATGTTACTTCCATCTATTCATTTTGAGAGCAGGTACAAACAGTACACAGACACACGCACACACATATACTCACACGCGCATGCGCGTACACACAAAACGTCGGAGCCCGATGACTATAATTGTGTCTACGTTCGCCTTTTATCGAAATGCTTTCTTTTAAGCTCGTCTGCAAACAGGCTGGTTTTTATTTATCTTTCCTGCTCTGAATCTTGTGTAAACTGAACTTAAATAACAATGTCACCGAGTGGCACCCACCAGGTTCTAACCGACGCCACTGGCAACAAACATTTACTGTCTGTAGATAAAGAGGATTCAACGCTTATGAATGGAAACTCGTATTTTTCTCCCTGGTTTCGCGTTTTTATTTTGTTTTTTGTTTTTTTTCTGTCATGAAAGCGGGAAGAAGAAACTTATTCGACAATAATTTAGGTTTTTCAGGCAAGTCTTTACTACAAGCTTATCGGGTGTTTGCTTGATTTTTGTTGAAACGTTTCAATATCTTTGCTGAAACATTGAAGATGTGACGCTTATAAGAGAAAAACATTATAACTGCCTGTAAAACCGAATGCATGGTCATCAGCAAAAAGAGCAAAATGCCAAATACAGGTGGGGGATACTAGAATCAAGCAAGTACAAAAATTTAAATACCTGTTCTAACAGGAGATGGAAAGTGTGACACAGAGATCGGAAGGCGAATTGGCATGGCTAAGGACGCGTTCCAGAAGCTGGGTAAAGTACTAAGACACAGGAAAATTTCACTAGAAACATAGAAGAGAGTGCTAGATTGCTATGTCATGTCAGTTCTTCAATACGGCAGTGCATGTTGGACAATATCATCAAAGATGAAGGAAAAATTTGAAGCAGCTGAAATGTGGTCCTACAGAAGGATGATGCGGATTTCATGGATCGAGCATGTGAGCAATGATGAAGTGTTGGAAAGGATAGAAACGAAAAGGAAATTCATAGTGAGTATCAGGAAGAGACAACTGTAGTTCCTGGGACATCTAATGAGGAAGGAAGGCTTGGAGAACCTGATACTAACAGGCCAGATACAAGGGAAAGCAGCTGATAACATATTTGAAGGAACTAATCAGGTGGATGATGGAACGAGGGTTGCATGGTGTAACAGGAGAAAGCGTGGAAAGCCATGATCGCCTACGTCCTGAAAGGACAGGGTACATAGAAGAAGAAGATATATGCCAACTGTCTATAAGAAATTATAATGCGGATATAAAGTGGGGGATCAAATCTATATTATAATAAATATATAAACTGATCCCTCATTTTGTGGCCATGTTTGTTTCTATACATTTATATTCTAGACTTATGGGCTTGAGCTAGTGGATGGCAGAGCGGGGTTTGAGTGGTGTAACAGGAGAAAGCGTGCTAAGAGCCACCAGGGATAGGAAGACGTGGAAGGCCATGATCGCCTACTGTCCTGAAAGAAGAAGATATATGCCAATTGCTTACAAGAAATTATAATGTGGATATAAAGTGGGGGATCAAATGTATATTATAATCAATATATAAACTGATACCTCATTTTGTGGCCATGTTAGTTTCTATACATTTATATTCTAGATTTATTGGCTTTAGCTAGTGGATGGCAGAGCGGGGTTTGGGTGGTGTAACAGGAGAAAGCGTGCTAAGGGCCACCAGGGATAGGAAGACGTGGAAAGCTATGATCGCCTACGTCCTGAAAGGACAGGACACATAGAAGAAAGAAGAAGTAGGTAACTACTAAAGCGTGGGGATAAAAAAAAACTGCATAGTATGAATAAAGAAAACGCCAAACTGAAAAAAAAACGAACTTTTTCCATCAAAATATTTGTTATTATTAAGAAGAAAAACAAAGAATATTTGTTATCTTTAAAAAAAATTCTAATCTCTTCTAACACGTTCGAAATTTTGGTCAAAAATCTTGTTTTATTTGAGTTAGCGGGTAACCAAATCGTTACAACAGTTTACAATGGAAAACATAATATCACATACCTCACTTTTTTTTTCCAGTGATAAACACATTAATTTGAAAATTCTTGCAATAATCAAATAATTGTCTGATTTTAATAAAACTTTCAAGACTTATTCACAAATGAATGAAATTATTTTTTAAATTATTATTTAAAAAAAAAATCTCGGTAAAAATATTTTGTTATATCTGTTACCCTCCCCCTCAATTTAAATTCATAACATTTTAAGAAATTAAATTTTGTTGGGAAAATTAGTTTTATTATTCGTTTACGACATCTGAAGCCTTTTTTCCTGTCATTTGTCTTTCTTTATTATTAACACTTTTTTTTTTCATCAGAGCGTATGTGACAGGCAGATGTGGTTTCTGATCATGAAATTAAGTTGCGGAAATGAGTGAGCATTTTCTCAAATCCATATTTTTTAATGCTGTCTCTGGAATTTAAACGCCAAGAACACTTTCACACGCAGCGGGTATCATATCACTAAAGTTTCGTGGTATGATGGTTTAGTGACTAAACCAACAAGCCAAACTTTTCGAGCCAGTACCAAAGGATGTGCGTCGTGGTGCAGTGGATATCGACTCGGAACGACAAATCAGGGTGCCGAATTCCAGTTGAATTCCTTGCTTTCACTTACGCACAAATACCCTTTGGAATGGTATAAATCTGTCTCTCCCCCATATTTATGGGTTATTTGTCCTATTATTTAATAGGACAAATTGGGTTCTGTAGCCTTGGCTGGCAACCAGTCTACCGCAGAAAGTAATGGCAATCTACTGCGGGATAATCTTCTGCCCAGTCAATCATGTCTCATTCGACATGATAGCCCAAGAGAGTATCACGTATGGCACTTAAGTGACTGACTGAATATCATAATTGGAATAATGATTAAGGCTTCTACTGGTCAAAAAGTTGGGGATCGGTTTTATATTGTTATGAAGTAATAAACTGTTCCCCCTCTAATTACTGCTTTATAATATAATACATCTCTTCCCCCTCTAGCTATGAGTCAAATAACAAGACAGATTAGGTTCTATAGCCTTGGCCGGCAACCAGTCTACCGCAGAAAACAATGGCAACCTACTGCGGGAAAATCTTCTGCCCAGTCAGTCATGTCTCTTTCGAGGCATGATCTCCCAAAACGTGTATAACGTATGGCACTTAACTGACCAAAAGAAACTGAATTTGGTCAAATGTATTGTGCTTGTAATTGACTTCTAAGCAATGTTGATTTCCTAATGTCTCTTAAATATGGCACAAAGCCAAAAGTTTGGGTTACCCAGCGAGGATCGAACTCCCTACTCAGTTATGAAAGGTTCTAGTGAGACAAGCTTGCTAACCACTACATCATATCGAGACCAGATATCGAAGTGTTAGATTTAATTTCGGCTAATTTAAGCAAAAATTTCATCGATTCAAATTAAATACAATAAAAACATCAACAAAAATCAAACTGTCGCAAAAGCTTGCTATATAGCAACGAGCTGGTGAAGCTACTGAGACCAAACCGATTTGAGTATCCGCCTCTTTATTGTCATTACTTTGTTTTACTTTACCAAGTTAGGCCTAAATTGTTTAAGTGAAAGAGAAAATTCATCAGTGAAAAAAAAAACATACCGGGAATTAAAAGAAAGTAACTTAGATCTCCGGATAAAAGGGGAACTCATAGAACCCCTAATAGCTTAAGAGATAGGTGTAAATCTATGCTTGACAGAAAAAATTAAAATTTTAAAATTTCAAGACCAAAATATACTCCTTAACAAACGAAAGATCATAAATATGTATCGCCATAGAAATAAATATAAATTACAATAATTATCCTATTTCCCCAATTAGTCCCGATAAAGAAATTTCAAAGATTTTTTTAAAAGTTGACATAGCAGTTACTTCCCCACCACCTACCACTGCTAACCCTAAAGTCAGGACACATACCTCCCACTACCAAGGAAGAATTAATACTAACTCCTTCTCCCAGCCCAACCCAATTTCATCCAATACATCCTAACCCCTTCATTTACCTAAACTAACCTCTGGGCTTAGAATTTTTTCTCATTCTCTTTTTAGAAGAGGTCAAAGAATCAGTCAGTCAGTTAAGTACCATGCGCGATACACGCTTGGGCGATCATGTCTCGATCATGTCTCCCGCAGTAGGTTGCCATTGTTTTCTACGGTAGACTGGTTGCCGGCCAAGGCTATAGAACCTAATCTGTCTTGTTATTTGACTCATAGCTAGAGGGGGAAGAGATGTATTATATTATAAAGCAGTAATTAGAGGGGGAACAGTTTATTACTTCATAACAATATAAAACCGATCCCCAACTTTTTGACCAGTAGAAGCCTTAATCATTATTCCAATTATGATATTCAATCAGTCACTTAAGTGCCATACGTGATACTCTCTTGGGCTATCATGTCGAATGAGACATGATTGACTGGGCAGAAGATTATCCCGCAGTAGGTTGCCATTGCTTTCTGCGGTAGACTGGTTGCCGACCAAGGCGATAGAACCCAATCTGTCCTATTATTTAACCCATAACTGGAGGGAAGAGACGGATTAATACCTTTCCCAAGGGTATTTGCGCGTAAGTGAATGCAAGCCTTAAAATGACATGTTGAATATTTCCCCACTAAGTTCTATCTGAATTTACAAATATATATATATATATATATATATATAGATAGATAGATAGATAGATAGATAGATAGATATGGGTATAGATGTATTGTACAGGGCAAAAGATTGAGGTAGTTTTTCAAAATCGTTAATTTTCCGAATACAAAACAATAATTACCAATTTTGTTTTCGTCACAACGTCTTCAAATTTGTCATTTTCCCCCCTGAATGTTTTACAAATAAAACTCTCGGGCTCGCCCGGGAATCGAACCCGGGACCTCTCGCACCCGAAGCGAGAATCATACCGCTAGACCAACGAGCCACCTACCGACAGCCAATCCCCAATATAAAGTTAATTATAGTCAATAGAATCAGTGTACATTTCATATTTAAAAGGATGACTCAATTATTTGTTGACTCTGGGTTTTTTCCCACTCTGTGTTTCGATTTTAGAAAAGGATAAAAATAAGATGGATTTTAATTCATTACAAAATCCATCTACACGAATAATCAAACTGACTTCAAATTCGTGAATTTTATATTTCACTTGTCAAATATTTCGAAACATTTCATTGGCGACGAACTTTTAAAAATGGAAATAAAATTTACGACACTTTATTTAATTTTGTTAGACAAATTAAATGAAAAGGAAATCATCAAAAAAGAAACTTTGTTAATAATTTTAAAAAAAGGTAATTAAGTCGGTTTAATCACATTTTAAACATTTTCGAATTGATATTATTAAGATTTAAAGGGTTTAATAATAATAAGGTAGCAAGCGTAGCTTAGATGTGGAACACATTGATGAAGCTCACTGCTCAGTTGTAATAAGTGATTTTTAGCGAGACATGTTTGCTAACTAAACTACAAATTAAACTCAACTGACTATTAAAGGAGAAAAGATTTGACGTCATTCTGGCGGAGTTCATTTAGTCCAAATCTGTGAATTTGTTTTGCTCATAATAAGTTTCGAAAAAACACGATAAAATTTTCTCTATTTTTTATCCATAATGTTGAATTAATACGTTAAAATTCTTCAACTTTTTAACGAGAAAAATCTGGAGTTGATGTTACAAATTGCCACAAAACATTGATTTATGTAAAATGGAATTATCTATTAATTATGTCTTTAATTTGTATTTAGATACATTGTATTTATTTTCAATTTTTCTAGTTGAATTTGTAATATTTTGGTATCCTTGTGGGTATAATTAACAAAGAAGTGGATACAAAATATTAGCGTTGAGAGTAATATTTTATTTTCTTATTTTTACATACTAGACTGTTAAGTGTCTGCTGGCAACAGAACACATGTTGCCTGCTTGGAAGCCGGAGAGGAACTGATGATCCTTTAGGTCAGGCACAGGTCAGGGAGATAGAGAGGGTAGGGGAAACAATGTATTCTCTGCATTGTAGTAGTATCTGACCTGAGGTCATTTTGGTTCATTCCTACAATACTCTCCTACCAGATAACGGAGTGTTTTTTTTTTTGTTTTTTTTTAATAATAATAAAAGTATTCATTATCTTTTTTCCATTTGACTCTCCTACCAGAGTTTGTTGTCTTTATTTTATGTTCTTGTATTTCTTCAGGAGGTAAAATATCATGCTCTTTATTTTTGTTGGTAGTTGTATTTTGTGTACATTTTTGCTTGTTTTCAATGTAAGGTTTTAAACGGTCTATTGAAACTTGTGTATGTGTGTTTGGGTTAGTTTCTATAAGGAAATATTTTGGTGTTCGTTCGAGTACAGTGTAAGGACCTGAATAGGGTGCTTCTAGCGGTTTCCCAACGCGGTCTATCCTAATCCAAACTTTTTTACAGGTTTGCAGTTGGTTTGGTATGTAAGATTTTTGTGTTGATTTTTCTCTGTTTGAAAAATCAGTCAAGTCAAATTTTGCCATGGTTTTATGTAGTTCTCTAGTAAAGTCTTGTGTGACTGTTTCTGGGTTTTCCGAGTCTATCATTAGGTGTGGCAATAACATTTTTGCACCTGTGACCGCATAAAAAGGGGAAAAATTAGAGCAGTTGGGCATACTTCGAATTCCCAAGAGAACAATTGGTAGGGCTGAAATCCAAGATTCTTTTCGGGCCATTATAGCTGCTTTGATGGTTCTGTGAGCTCTTTCTATAAGTCCGTTGCATTGTGGATGATATGACGTTGTTCTTAGCCTATAGAATCCGATAATTTTTGATAATTCCATGAATAATTCACTTTCAAATTGTGTACCTCTGTCTGTTATGACATGAAGTGGGACACCAAAGCGAGTAATCCACGTATTTACAAACGCTTCTGCAACAGTTTGTGCCGTAATATCTGCTATGGGTTGCGCTTCTATCCATCGACTGGTTCGATCTATGCATGTTAAAATATATCGACATGGATTAATGTAGGGATTGTTGGAACATTTTGCTGGCGGTAGAGGTCCAATTATGTCGATGTGTACAGTATGGAATCTTGATGACGGTATTTCCAATGTTTGTACTGGCGATTTTGTGTGTCTATATATTTTTGCCTGTTGGCAAGATGTGCATGATGCACATAATTCTTTGATGGTTTTATCCATGTTAGGCCAGTAAACCTAGCCTTAATCATTTTTATAGATGATTTTATACCAGGGTGTGACACTGAATGCAAACTATCGAAGATGGATTTTCTTAGTGTGGATGGTACAAAAGGTCTGGGGTATGACGTTGATGTATCACACAACACAAATTGGTCTTTTCCAGATATTGTATATTTTTTTAGTTCTGGGAAGGACTGTATTTCAGTATCTGCTGTTTGGGCATCTGCAAGTGCTGGGAGGTCGTACATATCGATCTGTACAGCAAATGTTGGGCGTGATAGACAATCTGCTACTACATTTTGATCACCCTTTACATGGGCAATATCTGAGATTAATTCTGTGATTATGGCTAGTTGTCTTTGTTGCCTATCCGATTTTGCTGGTTTTAGACTGTGAAATGCGCCGCATATTGGCTTGTGGTCTGTTAGAAGTAATACTTCGCGACTTTCTATGAGGTGGCGAAAATGTAATACAGCCAAATACGCTGCTAAAAGTTCACGATCAAAAGTGGAATATCTTGTCTGTGTTGCTGTTAGTTTCTTCGAGAAAAATCCTATTGGTATAGGGTTTCCATTAACGACTTGATGTAAGGCAGCACCTACTGCATATTTGCTGCTGTCCGTGACCAGTTGATATTGTGTACAACTTGGTTGAGGATGGGGTAATTCCGTTAGCTTGCCCAATATTTTAGTTATGGTAGAGAAGGATTCTTTTTCTAATGTATTCAGGGTGATTAGTCCTTTCGGTGTTAGTCGCATTCTCTCAGATAAAGGAAAAACTAACTTTGCGAATCCTGGTATTAATTTTCTGTAAAATCCTACCATACCAAGAAATCTGCGTAGGCTTTTAGCATCTTTGGGACACGGTAAGGATTCTATTTCTTTTACTTTATTTGCAGTTGGTGTAATTCCCTTTGAGTTAATTCTAAAGCCTAAGAAGTCAAGGGCTGTTACGTTGAAAGTCGATTTGGAGAGTGATATTTTTAGGTTGTTTTCTTGTAGAATTCGAAACACTGTGTCAATATCTTTTTTATGAGATTGTTCGTCATCGCTGAAGATGAGGATATCATCGATATATACGAAGACACAGTCGATATCTCGAAAGATTCTGTCCATATATCTTTGAAAGGTAGCCGAAGAATTCTTTAATCCAAACGGCATAAATTCATATTGATAAAGCCCCATTGGTGAAATAACTGCAGTTTTTGGAATATCATTGGGGTGCATCTTGATTTGATGATAAGCTGAAATTAAATCAATTTTTGAAAATCGCTGTTTATTAGCGAGTTTAGCAGTAAAAGAATTAATATTAGGGATGGGGTATCTATCACTTTTAGTGATACTGTTTAAAGCGCGGTAGTCTCCACAACAGCGATATCCTCCACTCTGTTTAGGTACTAGATGTAGTGGGCTTGACCATTCGCTGTCTGAAGGGGTTATTACTCCTTCATTTATTAGTCTCTTAAATTCTTCTTTTGTAGCAGTCAGCTTTTCAGCAGACAGTTGTCTGGATTTAGCAAAAACTGGTGAGTGACTACCTGTGTCGATTCTGTGGTAAACACCGCAGTAGGTATTGTTTTTGTTGGTGTGAGGAGAGATGATTTCTGGGTATTTATCTAAGCTGTTTTTTATAAATGTGGGTATATTTGCTTCGTTTATGACCACATTTACAGGAGCAGTAGTGTTTACTAACAACTTCTTTGTAGTGGTTGTTGCTGGGTCGTAAATTGTCCTGTTTTTGCAGTCGATAGTGAGGCCAAAGTTATTTAGAAAGTCAATTCCGAGGAGGGGATTGGTGATCTCAGCGACCACGAATGTCCAGGAAAAGGTTCTTCTTAAGCTCGGTATTGCAATCTCCAGGTTAGCTTGGCCGTGGCATTGTATTTTCTCTCCGTTGGCAGTGGTGAGTGATACTGGTGTTGGGTATAACGTCACGCCTTTTAACGCGGACGCCGGTATTATTGAGAGGCTTGCACCAGTGTCTACTATAAATTGTAATATGGTTGTCCCTAATCGTGCTTTGATTTGTAGTAGCGGCGAACTCAAGGGGACAGACATGGTTCGCGCTACTAGTTTTTCCGAGGCTGTTGGTGGTGGTGTGGGTGGACGCGAGCTTGGTAAAATTTTGATGTTCTGCTTCTTTGGCCATTTACACCACGGTTTGCAAGTTCTTGCTTGCTCGGCAAAGTAGAGGTGTGCTCTGCATATTTTAGTTTTTTGGTCTGGGAAGTAGGGTTTTATTCCTGTCGGTATACGGACGTTTTTATTCCTTTCTGTGTGCTGCTGAGTGGAGAATGCTGTTGCTGTTCCGTACATGTTATTTAATAAGGGCATTAATTCGTCCGCTAGTTTTCCTATTTGGGATGAATTTAGTTCTTTTTGGGAGGCAATGACGGGGGAAATTGTTGCGGGTAATGCCTGTAGAAATTTGTGAAGGACAATTTCTTCGCCGACACCTATCCTTTTAGCTATAGAAAGCATCTCTTGAAGGTATGCAGATGGACGGCCTGTAATTGTGTTGGTAGACATTAACTTGTCTAGCAACTCAGGCTTTGTTCTTTCATTAGCCTCAATTAAGGAGCATTTTAGTTCCTCATAGTTCTTTGCGTCTAAAATGTGATATGGTATTTTAGCTACCACCTCTGCAGGCAGAGATGATATGACCGTATAAAACTTTGTTGTTGAATTTGTAATATTCCGCAGATGGAATTGGGCTTCCAGAATGGAAAACCAGCCATTCACTGCCGTTTCCATGAATTCCAGCGTTTTTATTGTAATTTGTTGTAAGGAGGCTTCTTCCATTTTTTTTTTTTTTGTATGTAAAAATATATATATATTCAAGTATTTTTTTTTTTTTTATGAAGAAGGGTGGAAAATAAAAATGTAGTTTGTTTTACTTACGTCAAAGGTTCTCTTTAAAAACGTTTGTGACGTGAAATTAACTGCTACTTGTATATTTTCCTGAAAACTTCAAAATGTGTTTCTTTCCTTTCAGTCCTGGTAAAATTGGTTCGTTTCTTGAGGTTGTAATGTCCTTTTTGTCGGGTCACCATTGTAATATTTTTGGTATTGTTCTTTTTTGTCGGGGTCACCATTGTAATATTTTGGTATCCTTGTGGGTATAATTAACAAAGAAGTGGATACAAAATATTAGCGTTGAGAGTAATATTTTATTTTCTTATTTTTACATACTAGACTGTTAAGTGTCTGCTGGCAACAGAACACATGTTGCCTGCTTGGAAGCCGGAGAGGAACTGATGATCCTTTAGGTCAGGCACAGGTCAGGGAGATAGAGAGGGTAGGGGAAACAATGTATTCTCTGCATAGTAGTAGTATCTGACCTGAGGTCATTTTGGTTCATTCCTACAAATTGTTCACCTATTTTGCATATGATCCATTATTGTACATAGGCTGGAATGATCTATTATGACATGTCTCTAATTTGTATTTAGATACATTGTATTTATTTTCAAT
Source organism: Ascarosepion bandense (assembly GCA_037127315.1). NCBI lineage: Eukaryota > Metazoa > Mollusca > Cephalopoda > Sepiida > Sepiidae > Ascarosepion > Ascarosepion bandense. The sequence continues at coordinate 797,107 of JBBBDQ010002487.1, read as the reverse complement.
TTTTCTAGTTGAATTGTTCACCTATATTGCATATGATCCATTATTGTACATAGGCTGAAATGATCTATTATGACAGGTCTCTAATTTGTATTTAGATACATTGTATTTATTTTCAATTTTTCTAGTTGAATTGTTCACCTATATTGCATATGATTCATTATTGTACATAGGCTGGAATTATCTATTATGACAGGTCTCTAATTTGTATTTAGATACATTGTATTTATTTTCAATTTTTCTGGTTGAATTGTTCACCTATATTGCATATGATTCATTATTGTACATAGGCTGGAATGTGTTAAAATTCTTCAACTTTTTAACGAGAAAAATCTGGAATTGATCTTAAAATTGCCACGAAACATTGATTTATTTAAGATGGAATTGATTTGCTTTAAAGCTTTTATTACACTCGAGTAACGCCGGGCTATCCTGCTAGTTGAAAATAAATTCAATGTATCTGAATACAAATTAAAGACATGTAATTAATAGGTAATTCAATTACCTATTAATTACATGTCTTTAATTTGTATTCAGATACATTGAATTTATTTTCAACTAGCAGGATAGCCCGGCGTTACTCGAGTGTAATAAAAGCTTTAAAGCAAATCAATGGTCCTGGAGCTCAGACTCAGCCTAAAGAATATTTGTGTGAAGTTTGGTGAGAATCGGATAAAAATTGTGGATTTTTATAAAGGACATACAGACAGATAAACAGACACACACACAAACATCTTGCTTTTTATATATTTATTATCGATTTTCTGCACTATTGTAAGAACTGCAACCTTGAAACTTCTGAATATCGTTTCTTATGTCTTTGTCTATGAGTGTATGAAATTTGATTAAAATCGGACCACTCCTTCTATAACCCGATTTTTTCGATTATCGATTTTCGATATTTATCGGGGATACCTCGACACAAAACCTAACTAAGAACACTCGCAGACGCTTATAGTACAACTGTGTAAATTTTCAAGAAAATCGGTTAAGCCGTTTCGGAGTCTATAGGTAACGGACACACACACACACACACACACACACACACACGCACAAAGTTCCATTTATAAATAAGTTTAGATTTTTCTAGTTGAATTATTCACCTATATTGCATATGATCTTTTATTGTACATTGGCTACAATAAAATTTGTATTTTAAATTAATAATACTTTATAAAAATTGAGATGAGTTGGTATGGGCGGGGGGCGTATCGAGACTCTTGCATTGACTAAACGAGGCATATTTCTAATGAACACCGACAAAGAGTTAGAGTGATGCATACTGAAGCATTATTGAGTCACAACATGGCGCCGTGTAAAAGCATTTTACACTTACAAATATTGAAGAGTTACAACAAAGAGGGGAGGCAACTCAAACAGATTTTAATCATTCCACCCAAGCAAGGCGATAATGTCACTAAGACGCAAGGGTGTTACTTGGAGTGAAAGAGATTAAGAAGACTTTAGTGAGAAGAAAGAACATTAAAAGAGTAGGTGTCATGAAGACAGAAAATGGCGATTGGCGTTGCATTAATTTTTTTTAATAACGTTAGTGGCAAGGAAGCAAGAAACCGGAAGTAGGATTCTACGAGAAAATAAATTATTAGAATAGAACTTATGATTATATCGATCTATTTCAACAGTATAACGATGAGACCTAGTTGCCAATCTAGTAGAACGTTTAAATTCAGGCAGTCGATGTAGTAAGTTCAATCGAAGTCAGTCAGTCAGTTAAGGGCCATACGTGATACACGCTTAGGCGATCATGTCTCTTTCGAGACATGACTGACTGGGCAGAAGATTATCCTGCAGTAGGTTGCCATTGCTTTCTGTGGTAGACTGGTTGCCAGTCTACCGCAGAAAGCAATGGCAACCTACTGCAAGTACCAAGTTTCTTTCCCCGTCAATTAAACTTGGCCCTAAGTACTGTAGGGTGTGTCGACCATGCCTGGTACAAGGCCACTTCCAAACATAGCCGACAATCCCCACAATTTAAAATATCATAAGTTTGAACGAATGGTTTTGAAGAAAAAATGTGTTTTGATTGTACATTAAAGTAAAACTTTTATTAAGAGAATAACAAAATTTTAAAAAGAAAAAGAAAATGTTAATTGTTCAAAGAGAAATGTAAGTATTTAAAATGTTCCACAGAAATTTAATGTTCATGGCTGATAGTAGCAGAATATGTGTATGTAAAAAGATTTAAGAAGTCGTTAATAAAAGTCTGTGTTCTTTTCCTTTTTATAGCCGGAGAAAAAGTGAAAAGGAAAGTCAAGCAATAAAGGATATAAGTCATTTGAAGTATCTTGTTGTTTTCTTTGACGGTGTGTGGGTGAAGACTAAGAAAGAAAAATTGGAAGAAGAGGTAGAACGAATATTTGACGCTCCCTTACGTCCAGGTCGGCAAATTAAATTTCTTTAGTCACATTGTGACGAGATCCTTCAGATTAGCTCCCATATCGGACTGATGTGACCGGTCAAGAAACGTGAATAAGTAGTGAATTTTAGTCATGTGATCGGCTCCGATCACATGACTAAAATTTTCTAGGTGTGAAAAAAATTGACCGGTGTCATAGATCAATTTTCTGTTTCCTATCCAATCAGAATCAAGAATCTTAACTTTCACACTGACTTGTGAAATTTGCCTTGGTCTGAGTCTTTCCAGAATGTTTTTAGTCGTTCTAATCCATTTTTGCGAGTGTGCAATTTTACTTTTTTCGTTTGAGTTAATTGTTATATGGTATAGGTTTTGCATCCTATAGTACCAAATTTAATTGACAAGGAAAGAAAAAAGTAATTGTTTAAAGAATAGTTGTTTTCATCTTTATTTTCGACTTAATTCTATATCTAAAAAAATGTATTTCAATTTTTAAGATTATGAAAATAAAGAAGAAATATGTTTTGTTAATTCACTTCAAATAACATAAAGTTACTTATAGCAAATATTAACTCACAATAAATTATATATTTTAAATCAAAGCTTGTTTAGCTTTCTTCGCAACAACTGAAACCCTTAGAATTAACAATTGCCAAAAATCAGGGTGCCATGGATGATATTCGATGAACTTAAAAATAATTTTTACAATTTAAAAAGAAAGAAATGTTTTTGTTTTGTCTGTCGGGGTGAGTGCAAATGTAGACCCCACACTTAGAAATAGCGCACTTGATTCACTCACATCTGAGGCGATCGCAAAGATCAACGTAACCCGAGTGCAATGGAAGAGGCTCGCTCTTGGAGAATATCCTGTGAATTTTAGTAATTATAAATTCTTCTAATTTTGAGGTGAATTAAAAGAAAAGACCGTAAACAAGGAATGGAAATAAAACACATATCAGGTTCCTGAATTGCATATTTTCAACAGTGTTATACTCTCCTTGAATCGTTCTATACAGAATGGAGTCGTGTGCATTCTTTGCATCAAATTGTCACTATTCTTTGCCTCTTTTCCCTTAAAAAATTATGCATGAATGTAAAACACTACCTTTGACTTGTTCTTACAAATTGCTCCAGAAATTATGTGACTTCACGAGTACCTGATGTAATGACTAAAGTACGCGGATGTAGGCTTTAAGAAAGCTTTATACAACTGAGAATACAAGGTTCGCGTATAGTGTCCTTTTATAGTCTCAGTAAACAGAAATAGCTCTCTGAAAGAGGAAAGTGACAAAACCACTGAAGATTATTCATAACACCAGTGTTGCCAATTAGCCATTTAGACTTGAATTCTGAACAAAAGTTGGCAACAGAGTTTTAAGTACTTCCACTTTTTCGGCATAAATTTTCGATACTGTTGGGACGCCCGCGCCTATTCGGCTATAATGGATTATTCCATTACTATGTAAAGTAATGGTGGCATCTACGTAGAGAGAGTGTGCCGAGCAGCCGATCGACAAGTCAGTCGTAGACTTCCGGTGACGACCCGGAAGTACCCATTGCTCATACTACGTCTTACGACGGTTGAGACGATTAACCTTTATTCTTGTATTGGATACTAATAACCTTTGTAAATACTATTTTCACGGAATACAACAATTAACCTATTCCTGTTGTTGAGTTATTTATTCTTACTCACAACATAACAGATACCTTAGTTTAAAATGAAATTTTTAAAATGAAAAAACATTCTTGAAGATTTCATTTTAGATTTAATTAAAAGCTTAATGATTAAATTTATTATTTCCATTAAGTAAAAAATTCTGGTGTATTTCAGATAGAAATTACATAGATTGGAATGTCACATTTAATTTTGATTTCTTACAATTTTAAGAAATTTGTAAACAAACAAAAATTCTTCGTGTCAGAGATATTTTGAAATATTTATTTCAAAATATCTCTGACACTTTATTTTAGTAAAATTAGAAAATTGAAAGTTAAATTAATCTGATTTTAAACAAATATTACTTACTTATAGAATACAAATGTAATATACAACCAATTATTAACGATTGGTTGTGTTCATCTGATCGAACGTTTGACGGACTATTGAATGACGAAGCCATGACAGCTGCTATGCATGACTATATATGATAATTTTCATAAATCTAAGGGAAAGGACAAAACTTTTAAATTACGTAACCTTTTCATTATAATGGCAATTCTAGTCAACCATACATGAAAATAAAGAACGTATTAAGTAAAAAAATACAAAATAAACCGCAACACTACGTTTAATAATCTTTGCAATTTTGGACTCGTAAATTTCGTTTCCACTTAATTATTATATAACTTTCAGAATTTGATGCGATTTTAAACAATTATAAATTATTATAATTAAAATATAAAAGAAAAATGAATAATTTCTTGTAAAAATTCATTATTCATGAGAATTTTTTTTATTTTTTCAGACAATAATGTCCGTAATATTAATTTTTTACAAAAATAATTAGAAGCTTTTCTAATTAAGTAAATTAAGAAATTTCAAACTGATCCCCCTAGAATTAGTACAAATTAACATAATCGCAAACGAATAAAATTAAAACTTCTGTTGGACCGAAAGAGGGGGATCTGTTTTCTATTGTTATGAAGTAATAAACTGATCCCCCTAGAATTAGTACAAATTAACGTAATCGCAAACGAATAAAATTAAAGCTTCTGTTGGACCTAAAAAGGGGGATCTGTTTTCTATTGTTATAAAGTAATAAACTGATTCCCCACTAATTATGAATATGATAGTATAATATAATCCGTACTTTCTCCATCCAGCTATGGGTTAAAAAGCAGGACAAATTGGGTTCGATAGCTTCGGTTGGCAACCTGTCTACCACAAAAAGTAATGCCAACTTACTGCTCAGTTAGTCATATGTCTTTCAAGACATGATCGCCCAAGCGTGTATTACGTTTTATGGTACTTTACTGACTGACTTTTATGGATAACAATTCGGAATGAAAAAATCGGAAATTTGAGTTCGAATTCTAGTCAGGTGCGTTACATTCATGTACGATTTATGGCGTTGGGAGAGTGACAGAAAATTCAAAATATTCCATTTCCCAGACTAGACCAAGGCAATAGGACTGTCCTAATATTTTACCCGTAACTAGGGAGAAAAGAGATAGATTCATATTTTTTGCCAAGGATATAAGTGAGTATAATGAAAACGACTGGATTTCGAACCCGACTTTACTTCTTCCTTAACCCGAGCCGCTAACCATTATATGTTGTGGATCCCGGCAATGGGGCCCGCGCAAATAAGTGAACAACAACCGGTAATTGAGATAGAAAATAAGTGTATTAACGGAAGGATACAGATTTGAATGAAGACTAGTAGTCCAGAATTCGGGTTAGTAAAAAGTATATGTACAAGTCTCTGGAAGTGAAGCCGTAGTATATTGAGTATGTCCGCGTCGAAAGCTGACGGGTTCGGCGTAATAATCTTCTCGATGAGTGGAGCACAGAGCTACTATGAACTACTATATACTGACTGCCAATCTCTCTCTGGACTCTCGTATTTTCCGGTTAACTCTCTGTGACAACGCGGTATTCGATATTTATTTGCCCTCTCACTAGGGAAAAATGTGTCACAAGGACTTTTTTACGTGGGTTCTCCGGACCATATAGCCCAGCCAAAAATATCTAATTTTGCCCAGTCGTAACGCTACCCTTCGGCGGAGCCACGACTTGGTTAATATCCTCCGCCCAAAGGCAGAGAGCTGACAGTGTCAAAGGAACTCACGCGAGAAAACGCGAAATTCTGTTTTTTTTTCTTCTGTCCCACTAAAGCAAAATGCGACACAAGGCCTTTTAAACGTGGGTCCTCCGGGCCATATAGCTAATCCAAAAATATCTAATTTTGCCCAGTCGTGACTCAACCCTTCGGCGGAGCCACGACTTGGTTAATGTTCTCCGCCCAAAGGCAGAGAGCTGACAGTGTCAAAGTAACTCACTCGAGAAAACGCGGAGTTCTCAGACTAGCTTCTATAGCAGTAGTATAAGTATACTCTGCACGGGTCCATTTTAAAGAAAAGTGAAAACCTTATAATATTATGCTACAGTTACCTCTACAAGTGCAATAAACGCTACACGCTTGGGCGACCATGTCTTTATCGATTAATGACTGACTAGAAAGAATATTTTCGCACAGTAAAGTAATTTATTTTGTGGTAGCTGCTGTAGACTGGTTGTCCGAATATTTTCTCCATAGCTAGGCGAGAGGAGGACAGTTGGAAACATATTTCCAGTGATTAAATATTAATTTATGTAAGTGTAAAGAAAAACAGATGAAGATTTAAACTTGTAGTGGAGATTAGTTTAATGCAATTTGACTACTGCTCATAGGTGAGGCTTCAACCATTCCTTATATAATTGAGTAGTTTGAAGGAAAGACAACTATGGTTGCCTTCCGCCACATTCTCTCTTCTTCAATTCTATTCAAAGGTGACATCGTCAGCTAAACTACTGTACATTTTGCAAATCTATCCAGAATGTCATGGTCAGAGAATTTAAACACTTTCCCAAGGGTATTTGTGCGTAAGTGAATGCAACGAATTCAACTGGAATTCGAACTCGACTCTTGGATTTCTCGTTCCGAGCTGACATCCACTGCACCACAACGCACATCCTTAGGGGTTGTTGTCTGTAAATATCTTGCCCTAAGTATTTTTCATCTCTTACTCAAAGTAGGGCGTTCAGGGGATGAGCAAAACTGGAATGACCGTTTCGACTAAAATGCCAACAATAATTTTATCGTCCTTGCAAAAATAAATACCGTGTGCGATTCATGAATTTTCATGTAAAAGATGAAAAAATGAAAATAATGCTGAATCTCATTTTAAGATAGTGGACATCGACTCGGAAAGACAAATCGAGGAGCCGAGTTCGAATTCCAGTTGAATTCATGGCATTCATTTAAGCATAAATATCATTGGGAAAGGTATTAATTCGTCTCTTCCCTCCAATTATGGGTAAAATAATAGGACAGATTGAGTTCTATAGCCTTGGCTGATAACCAGTCTACCGCAGAAAGTAATGACAACCTACTGCGGGATAATCTTCTGCCCAGTCAGTCATGTCTCTTTCGAAACATGATCGCCCAAAGCGTGTATCACGTATGGCACTTAACTGACTGACTGAATATAATAGTTGGAATAATGATTAAGGCTTCTACTGGTCATGAAGTGGAGGATCGATCTTCTATTGTTATGAAGTGATAAACTGATGCCCCAGTAATTACTACTTAATAATATAATACATCTCTTCCCCCTCTAATTATGAGTCAAATAACAGGACAGATTGGGTTCTATAGCCTTGGCTGGCAAACAATCTACCGCAGAAAGTAATGGCAACCTACTGCGGGATAATTTTCTGCCCAGTCATTCATATCTCTTTCGAGACATGATCGCCCAAAGCGTGTTTTACGTATGACACTTAATTGATTACCAAGATAACACAAAATATCTTGAAATACTAAAGAGTAAAATTATTCAATAAAATCGACTTTGGCTTCAACCATGGCCTCCAGAGAAATTCGGAACCTCTTGCTTCTCTTCTGACTGAGATAGATAGATAGATAGATAGATAGATAGATAGATAGATAGATAGATAGATATGAACAGACTGAGATAGATAGATAGATAGATAGATAGATAGATAGATAGATAGATATGAACAGACTGAGATAGATAGATAGATAGATAGATAGATAGATAGATAGATAGATATGAACTGACTGAGATAGATAGATAGATAGATAGATAGATAGATAGATAGATAGACATGAACAGACTGAGATAGATAGATAGATAGATAGATAGATAGATATGAACAGACTGAGATAGATAGATAGATAGATAGATAGATAGATAGATATGAACAGACTGAGATAGATAGATAGATAGATAGATAGATAGATAGATATGAACAGACATAGATAGATAGATAGATAGATAGATATGAACAGACTGAGATAGATAGATAGATAGATAGATAGATAGATAGTGAACAGACTGATAGATAGATAGATAGATAGATAGATATGAACAGACTGATAGATAGATAGATAGATAGATAGATAGATAGATATGAACAGACTGATAGATAGATAGATAGATAGATAGATAGATATGAACAGACTTAGATAGATAGATAGATAGATAGATAGATATGAACAGACTGAGATAGATAGATAGATAGATAGATAGATAGATAGATAGATAGATAGATATGAACAGACTGATAGATAGATAGATAGATAGATAGATAGATATATGAACAGACTGAGATAGATAGATAGATAGATATGAACAGACTGAGATAGATAGATAGATAGATATGAACAGACTGATAGATAGATAGATAGATAGATAGATAGATAGATAGATAGATATGAACAGACTGAGATAGATAGATAGATAGATATGAACAGACTGAGATAGATAGATAGATAGATATGAACAGACTGAGATAGATAGATAGATAGATAGATAGATAATAAACAGAGATAGATAGATAGATAGATAGATAGATATGAACAGACTGAGATAGATAGATAGATAGATAGATAGATAGATAGATAGATAGATAGATAGAACGATAGATATGAACAGACTGATAGATAGATAGATATGAACAGACTGAGATAGATAGATAGATAGATATGAACAGACTGATAGATAGATAGATAGATAGATAGATAGATAGATAGATATGAACAGACTGATAGATAGATAGATAGATAGATAGATAGATAGATAGATAGATAGATAGATATGAACAGACTGAGATAGATAGATAGATAGATATGAACAGACTGAGATAGATAGATATGAACAGAATGAGATAGATAGATAGATAGATAGATAGATAGATAGATAGATAGATAGATAGATAGATAATGAACAGAGATAGATAGATAGATAGATAGATAGATAGATAGATAGATAGATAATGAACAGAGATAGATAGATAGATAGATAGATAGATAGATAGATAGATAGATAATGAACAGAGATAGATAGATAGATAGATAGATAGATAGATAGATAGATAGATAGATAGATAGATAGATCTGCTAATTCGAAATAAAAGACAGATTTTATAAATAAAAAAAAAGATTTGTGATGTCTGACATGTAAGCAGAGAGAATAATGGACATGTTTCTATTTTAGTGTTGGATGCGTTAGAAAAGGATTTTTTTAGTCTGGCACAAGTTTACACCAGGAGAGCTCTCAGTAAAATTGTCTGCCTAACGAGCTGAGCCATCGGGTCTAGGCCAGGCACCGTAATAAATATTTCCTAAGTCAGGTACAGGGTCATATTAGCGAGAGCTGAACACGTTATACTACTACACTACAGTAACCTGCAATTATACAATAAGCCTTAGTAGATAAAAGATTTTAGATTTAGTCTGGTACAGGGATATCATTTTGCAGTGCTCAGCAAGAAGTGAATTCTCTTCATGAATAGTAAGATAACTAGCTAACTTACTAAAAACAATGTCATACAGGGTGCGATGAATAAATTGTCGTCTAAATGACATAAAACTGAAAATAACACTGATACCTCATTTTAACAGAAATATTTACCAAAATTACACAAAATTATCTTAAAATACTAAAGAGAAAATTTATTTAATAAAATCTCTATTGGATTCAATCACGGCTTCCAAACAACTTCGGAATCTCCTGCAGCTCTTCTAGACTGCCTCCTTGTTTGAGTTGGTGAATGCTGTCATAATCCTTACTTTCAGTACATTTTTTGGTGTTACAAGGAGTTTTTTTTTAGTCTCTCGCTCAACTGCGCCGCACGCATAATAAAGAAATAAAGGGGGTTGCAATGTGGGGAGATAAGAGACAAGATGTAAAAGGGTTATGTGGTCGCAGAGATTGTCTGACAGTATATGACTGGATTCTGCTGCTTGTGTGACATGGTGCAGAGTCCTGTTGCCAGACATAAGGCCTTCCAACAACTACCCTCTTGATGTAGGCCTCCGTGTTGGGTCTGAGGCCTTGCTGGAAGATGAATGGAGACATAGCGCACTCACTTTTTTTGTATGTTTCGATAGGATACAGCCTACAAGATAATTTCATAGAGTCGGTCATTTCTGCTATTGTTATTGAGTAATAAAATGCATTCATAGTGCTCGATCACTGTAGCCTTGTGTCAGACTCAATCTGAAATTTATAGACTTTTTTTTACATTTATTAAATAAATCTATTTTATTGTTCGATAAAAGCCACTGCCTATATCACGTTTATTTCTCTATGCATATTCAAGTTTAATCTAGTTTGACACAAGGACTCAAGAGTGGGGTACCTACCGAGGATCGAACTCGCTAGCAATATAGAATTATCTACAGTAAATGAACATGTGCTTATGAATTAAGCCTGAAACTAGTCTGGCATAAGGCCAATTCAAGGAAGGACTCGTTAAATGATTGCATCTTCTATCATCGCTGTACACGACTTTATACAGTTTTTTTTGTGCATTCCTTAAGAGAAACGCCGATACGTGCGTTTTTTACACATCTACCTCAATTTGTGCTTATTTAAAACACACACAAATAGATAGATAGATAGATAGATAGATAGATAGATAGATAGATATGAACAGACTGAGATAGATAGATAGATAGATAGATAGATAGATAGATAGATAGATAGAACAGACTGAGATAGATAGATAGATAGATAGATAGATAGATAGATAGATAGATAGATATGACAGACTGAGATAGATAGATAGATAGATAGATAGATAGATAGATAGATAGATAGATAGTCCTGTTGCCAGACATAGTGTCTTCCAACAACCACCCTCTTGATCCAAGGCAGTACTATCTCTTCAAGGCACTTCAGATTGACACCCAAACACCCTGAAATGTTCGTATTGGAACTTCCGGCATGAATGCAGTACATCATGCCGTTTCCAAATTTATAGCGGAGTAAATTGCATCATGGTCGTCTTTTTCTCACTGACGGTCCCCAACTGACCCTACTATACTGTACAGTCGACAAAAACAAAGGGCATGCGCGAAATGAATATAAAATGACGACATTTACCCATCTCACCCCGTATTATGTACAGCTGGGTAGCAACCTTTCTTTAAAATATGTTTCGTTAAATAAGAGTAGCGAGGAAAATTTGTGTAAATCCGCGTAGAGATTATTTTTTTCTTAATCAAATCACCCCGAACAAGGCAGGAACGCCACTGATGTGCAGGTTGCAGCATAAGAGTAAAAGGATTAAAGGAGAATGAGAAGAAAGACGAACCAGTTAGAAAGGAGTAAGGATGGATATACAGGTGTGATGACAGTTACGAAAGTGAGAGAAAGGAAAGGATCTACAGGACAGTGTGGAAAGAAGTAGGGTCAAGTGGTTAAGAGATGAGAATTGACCTTGCATTTAAATTCCTGGAGGTTGTAGCCGTCAGGAAAGCAAGAATAAGAAAACGAGTTCCACAGGCGGGAAGTGCGGGAAAAGAAGCTGCAGGAGTAGAATTGTCATCTGCATTTGGTTGATCTAACTGTGAATGGCTGAGACCTAGTTGCCAGTCTGGTTGCACGAGTAAACATCTGTTGCGGAGGCACTAGTGGCCCAAGCTCGTTGGAACAGAAGCCATGGAAGTATTTATAGAACAGACAAACGGAAGCCACATCTCGTTGGTGGGAAAGTGGCTGTAGTCGAGCCGCCAAATCGGTACCTATCACATTACTGATTCTCCTTTGGAGCCTGTCAAGAACACGGAGATGAACAGCGGGGTCACCTGACCATATATAGCAGCAGTATTCCATGCACGGACAAATATAGTGAAACGATAGAGTAATTTTCAGTTTCTGATAATTTAATCAATCATGAAGTCTTTAGGTCTGCAAGAAAGCTGCCGAATTCAGTTTTGCATTAGTAACAGCCATCGCTAGTGTTATATACAACTTGTGTTTGGTATACGAACAACGTGTATATAAAATTATTATCTTCTACTTTTATTTTCTTTTGTGACGGTTGTGTGTAGAGGCTAGCCAGACGAAAGCACGCACAGACGCACATTCGACGGAATGACGGGCTGGAGTTGTCTTCCTTACGTTTTCTTTTACTTCTCTAGTTTCGTCTTTCTTTCGACCAGGCTTACGGCCATATCACGTTGAATACACCGGTTCTCGCTCGATCATCGAAGTTAAGCAACGTTGAGCCTGGTCAGTACTTAGATGAGTGACCGCTTGGGAATACCAGGTGCTGTAAGCGTATAGTGACGGATGTACGTGCTGACGGCCATATCACGTTGAATACACCGGTTCTCGCTCGATCATCGAAGTTAAGAAACGTTGAGCCTGGTCAGTACTTAGATGGGTGACCGCTTGGGAATACCAGGTGTTGTAAGCGTTTAGTGACGGATGTGCGTTGTGGTGCAGTGGATACTGGCTCGGAAAGAGAAATCGGTGAGCCTAGTTCGAATTCCAGTTGAATACCCTGCTTTCACGTAAGCACTGGTACCCTTGGGAAAAGTATTAATCCGTCCATTCCCTCCAGTTATGGGTTAAATAACAAGGGTAGGACTTTGGGACATGCCCTTAAAAACAAGTCCCAATGAATCTTGCTACTCGATAAGAAAAATGTGTGACTAGATACAAAACTTATATAAAAAAACAACAATAAATTGTTGAAAGAAAAAAAGGTATTAACAGCAATAACTAAATTTTATTTAGTTGGCAATAAATGACCCGCCGAGGTTGATTTTTCCAGAAAAACAAAACAACCAACATCTTTCGACCAGGAAAAACAAGGTCTTTTATAAACCCATGTCCGTCGTTTTTCACCTAATTACGTCATTTCTGGGTAAGGCACACTCGCCGATTGTCGTCTTTTGCCAGTTGCATTTTGACGTCATTCCATTCTTGTTTTTCGTCCATTGTTCGACTTTGACACGGTTGCTCGGACGCACACCTTTCTCCTTTATTTCTCATTGTTTCTGACGCTAAAACCATATTTTTGTCTGCTCACCAAAATATCATTCATTCTTTTAATGTCAGCTGACTTTAGTGGGTTACAAGCCGTATTCTTTTTCTTATTATTTTATATTTCCGGTCTTGAACATTGTTTCTGCATTTCAATTCTCGCCCCAAATAACATCTCTGTTTATCATTAAATGTATTATTCGCTTCTGACAGAAATAATAATTATTTAATGTAAATTATATTCTGTGTGGCACAAGCCATATTCCTTTTCATATTGTTTCATATTTCGTGACCTTAAAAACCGGCGTCTTTGACACAATATACTTTTTATTTTTCTGCATTCCCGTTTCGACTAAAATAATATTTCCGCTTATTATCGCTTTTTTTTTTCACCTCGCTTTTGACAGAAATAATATATATTCTGTGGGTCCCAGAATATATAACAGTAGTATCTGATCAAGACATGCACCCCTGTGTAAATTAATTAAAATAAATACTTTAGTTTCCTTTCTTTTACCATACAGTCAGTTTTAGACCCACTGGAGTGGCAGGGTGAAATCGATTTATCTATCTATATATATATATATATATATATATATATATATATATACCTCAGATCAGTTCCTTTTCAGTGGTCTGCAGTAATATGAATCTATTTTCGGGGTGTAGGATGAAATTCATTTAGCCTTTAAAAATATGGCTTCAACTTTACATGACATTAGATTTTTATCACGCCCAAACTCTATTGTCTCGATTGTCGATTAGTTGTCCTACGGCCATCGTCTGCGATGCACGTTACTCCAAGGAAGCGTACGAATATTGTAACGCTGCACGAACACACTGGCAAGCTTTACAGAGAAATCACGAATATTATTGGTGTCAGCCATTCAAATATCAATCTTGTCACAAAGGCGAAGACGTAAACTAGATGCATCAGACCAAAACATAAAGAAAAATGCGATCGGAAGATAAAACTACGTCAAGAGACAAACGTATACGTGATCAGGGAAAGTGTGAAATATCCTAGGAAGACATTAATCGTTTTGTTTCAATTAATTTGCATAAGGGTGTATCTCTGGTCATATCTATCTATCTATCTATCTATCTATCTATCTATCTATCTATCTATCTATCTATCTATCTCAATCTCCCAGAGAGTAAAATACTACGCCTCCTTGGCCTTACACTCTCGGCGGACGTCAAATGGAATGACTATATTGAATCCATTGCCAAATCTGCTGCTATGAAAGTGGGCTCCCTGTGCAGGGCCCGGAAATTTTTCCCACCTGAAACTATTCTGCACATATACAAATCTACCATCCGCCCGTGTATTGAATATTGCTGCCATATCTGGTCGGGTGCCCCTGCTGCTCTCCTTGGGCTTCTTGACAAAATACAAAGGAGGATCTGTAACGTGGTTGATACTGACTTGGCAGACCGGCTGCAGCCGCTCTCACACCGGCGTGATGTAGCTTCCCTATGCCTCTTCTACAAGTACTTTCATGGCTTCTGCTCCGATGAGCTTAGATCACTGGTGCCGCCTAAGCACGAATTTACACGAGATACTAGATTAGCAGCTAGGTCCCACCCTTTTACAGTTAAACAAATAAGATGTAACCGTAAATTCTACTCCAACAGCTTCTTTTCTCGCGCTTCCCGCCTGTGGAACTCCCTTCCACAAGTCTGCTTTCCCGACAGTTACAATCTCCAGGTGTTTAAATGTAGGGTCAATAGACGTAGCTCCCTGCACAGTAGTGGCAGTGACATGCCTTGCTCGGGGTGAAACGCTTATAAAAAAAAAAAAATCTATCTATCTATCTATCTATCTATCTATCTATCTATCTATCTATCTATCTATCTATCTCAGTCTTTTCAATCTATCTATCTATCTATCTATCTATCTATCTATCTATCTATCTCAGTCCAAAATTTAAAGGAAAATGCAGTCGGAACAGAAAAACAATGCCAACATGCGACGTATACCTGATCAAGGAATGTGTGAAAGATCAGAGGAAGATATTATTCGTCTTTTTTCAATTAATTTGCATAAGGATGTATTAAGGTTTCACTGTTCAGACTTCTGACACTTACCTATAATTGCATTGAATACATTGTAGAAAAAAACAAATATTTAAACTTGTACTGAAGCTTTATTCAATTCAATTTGAGGTTTCGACTATTAATTTTATGGTGATTTATTAAGCATAGCTGAGCACATCACTCAATAAGTACCGAGCCTGACGCATAGATGGCGCCACTAATAAAAAAAATCCATGTGATTTTTATGAAGTACTAACTTTCAGGTGACACGTGACAAAATTTCGACCCAATCGAATTATTAGTTTACAAATTACAATTATTTAAGTGAACCTAATGTTGTAAATTTTCAAAACAATAGAAAAATCTGAATTTTTTGTGTTGAAAAAACATCGCTTTCTGATGGAAAAAATATTGTTCAAGCAAAGCAGTGGCTTGATAGGTGTTATTCGGACTCTGCTCCGTCGGAAACAACGGCTAAGAGGTGGTATGTTTAAACTTTAAACGCGGTCGTTTATGATGCTGAACGCTCAGGTCACCCAAAATCGGTAGTTTTCCTGGAAAACACCAAAAAATTCCATAAACTCGTTTTGGCCGATCGTAAATTGAAGCTACGTGAGATAGCAGAAGAGTTGAACATACCAGAAGGCAGTGTATTCACGATTTTGAATGAACATTTGTCAATGAGAAAGCTGTGCTCAAAGTGGGTGCCGCGTTTGCTCACAGTCGATCCAAAATAACAACGCGCCGGCGATTCAGATCCTTGTTTGCAACTGTTTCAAGGCAACAAGAAAGCATTTTTGCGTAAATATGTGACAATGGATAAAATATGAATCCTCTTGTATTCCACTTCTTTTATTGAATGCACACAGTTTTTATATCAAGGCTTTTTCCATTCTTTCTACTTGAAAACAGTCAGTCGGTTAAGTGCCATACGTGATACACGCTTTGGAGGATCATGTCTCGAAAGAAATATGACTGACTAGGCAGAAGATTTTCCCACAGTAGATTACAATTAATTTCTGTGTTAGACTAGTTGCCATTCAAGGCTGTTAAACCCAATCTATCCTGCTATTTAACCCATTGATGGAGAGAAGATTAGCAACTAGGTCCCACCGTTTTACTCTGAAACCAATAAAATGTAAACACAAATTCTACTCCATCAGCTTCTTTTCTCGCACTTCCCACCTATGGAATTCCTTTCTGTTTACTTGCTTGACAGCTACAATCTCCAGGCGTTTAAGTGTAAAGTCAACAGTCATCTCCTATCTTGCTAACTTGCATCTTCTCTCTCATGCTCCTTTCTTCGTCCGCTCCACTCTCAGTATCTTTGCCATTCTCTTACCCACTTCCTGACACGCCCTGTAACCTCTCACTCTTTCTCATAACTTTCCTCCTATGTAACCCCCCTGAGCACCAATGGCAATAGACTGCCTTACTTGTTGGGGTGATATGATTGTAAAAAAAGGAAAAATAAAAGTCGGATTAATATTTTTCTTACAAACAGCACGAATATTTTGACAATAAAATTCGCATTTATACAAGTCCTGTTTTCTCTTCGTCAGACGTTGTTTACTCACAGATATCTTCTAACCGCACTTAAATGCCCTTTTTATCCGACTTAAAATACCATTTTTACTGTAACCTGTGTAATTGCTCAGTGTTTCAGAACAGCCGAGATCGAAGTCTCACCGCTGGTGCCGCTGCTGCTGTTGTCGCACCTGATTAAGAGTTTTATTATTCCATATATTTCGTAAAAAGTGTAACAGTTCAGCGTGGTGTAATAATCTCGTTAGGGCAATTTCGACTGAATAATGCGTTCGAATAATGCGTTCGAAACCGGGTAAGCCGAGTTCGAATTCCAGTTGAATCCATTGTATTCACTTACGCGCAAATACCCTTGGGAAAGGTATTAATCCGTCTCTTCCTTCCAGTTATGGGTTAAATAGCAGGACAAATTGGGTTCTATAGCCTTGGTCGGCAACCAGTCGACCGCAGAAAGCAATGGCAACCTACTGCGGGATAATCTTCTGCCCGGTCAATCATGTCTCTTTCGAGACATGATCGCCCAAGCATGTATCACGTATGGCACTGAACTGACTGAATGCGTTCGAACCCTCACCGCGTGCATTCAACATGAAGCTTTATGACACATCTAAGCTATGCTCATTAAATCACTATATTTCTTGACAGGTTGTCATGAATGCTGGTTTTACCACTTGTTATGAATGGTTGGCTGAAGACTTTAAATTCGCAGGTGAATTACTTGCAGATGATGTTTGGTTAAGAATTTCGGGCCACCATTGCTGTTTTAGGTAACCTTTCATGTTGAGTAGGTGTAAAATATTGGCAAAAAGAAATAACGTGTTGAATGTTGAAATAAATTCAACGTTCAGCACGTGTTCTTTTCGTTTTGTTTAATTTTTTTTTCTTTTAAAAAAAAATAAAAAACATAAACACAATGAGAAATATTTTTTTATTCTATTGAGAACTTTTAGTTTCCCAACGATCACTGGTTAATCTTTTTACTCCGGCTGTTTTAAACTAGAGGTCGGCAACTCCCGGCCCGCGAGCCACATCCGGCCCTCGAGTGAATCTTGTCCGGCCCGCGTGCCACATCCGTCACGCGGGTGAATCTTATCGGGCCCGCTGCCTTACTCTGGACACGACATAAATATAGGTAAACCAAACCAAAGTGACAGGTGATAGTCTGAATATATTGCGACGAAATTTTTTAAAATTATTTCTTTTTACCTGGAGAATATGTTTTACTTTTATTTTTTATTTGTAGGGATCGCCAAAATTAGCGTATGGCCTCACTTTCACTTTTTCTGTGAAATTGCTTTTTTACCTGGCACTTTTAAATGAATATAAAATAGTGTTTTCAACCGGTTTTAATTAATTTTTTTTTCAATACTGATTTATAAAACATTTATTTTTAAGATGTAATATTTTTTAACAAAATTCTCGTCAGATATTAAATTATATTAAATCCTTGCTTTCTTCAAACACATAGAAAATTTATTCACATATTTAATAACATGGTTCTTCTCCATGACACTGGAGCCATAGCTGTTTGGCCCTCCTCCATGACTCGACATAACTTTTTGGCCCTCACTCTCCAAAAGGTTGCCGACCCCTGTTTTAAACAAATGAGGCTGTGCCTTAAACCTTAAACATTCTCGAGAAAACTATAACCTTATTTTTGTTAATTTATTTTCTTTAACGAAAATAAAATTGGCAATATATTTTTTAATCAAGTCTTCGTTTTCGTTGGTGTTGCCTTCCATCATTTAATATTTGTCATTATTCTTGTTTCATGTGCCGTGTCCCTTCAGGACGTAAACGATCATGGCCCTCCACATCTCCCTATCCCTAGTAGCTTTTAATGCCTCTTCTCCTGTTATCCCACTCAATCTCCGTTTCACCATCCATCTGCTCAAGTCCATCAAGTATGTCATGCGTTGCTTTCCCTTGTCTCTCTTCCTCTCTATCCATCCCGTGAGCATCAGATTCTCCAAGCCGTCTTTCTTCATGTCTTTTCCTGATGTTAAATATCAGTTTCCTTTTTGTGTCCATCGTTGCTCACATGTTTCGTCCATGGTATCCTCAGCATCCTTCTGTAGAACTAAATTTTGGTTACTTCAAGACTTTCCTTCATCTTTGAGGAGATTGGCCGGAATTCGCTGCCATATTGAACGACAAACGTCACTTAACAATCCAAGACCCTCTTCTTTGTTTCCAGGAAATTTTCCAGTCTCTTCTAGGTACCGCCACTCATTTTCAATAACTAACTTTTAAATTGATTTTTTTTAAATAAAAAACTTTGTTGGAAATTTTATTTTAGTTTTATTGAAAATTAAGTGATTAAATTTACTATTTCCAGTAAGCAAGTATTTATGAAACTGACAGAGGGAAGCCACATCTCGTCGGTGAGGAAGTGGCTGGAGTCGATCCACCAAGTCGGTACCTATTACATTACTGATTCTCCTTTGTAGCCTGTCAAGAACATTTAGATGAACAGCAGGGTCACCTGACCAAATATGACAGCAATACTCCATGCACGGATGAATGGTTGATTTGTATATATGCAGGATGGATTCAGGCGGAAAAACATCCTGGCCCGACACAGTGACCCAACCTTCCTAGCAGTGGATTTAGTTATTGACTCAATGTAGTGGTTCCACTTGAGATCGGAAGAGAGGGTAAAGCCGAGGAGGCGCAGTGTATTGCTCTCAGGGAGACTCGCTTAGTCCATGTTTATGGGAGGTAGGAGAGGTTGCATGTGATGACTGATAGACAGCAGCTTGGTTTTAGACGCACTGATATTTACAACAACGAACTTAAGTCACTGCAACCAGACTGGCAACTGGGTCTCACCCATTCATAGTTAGATCAACCAAATGCAGACAACAATTCTACTCCTGTCGCTTCTTTTTTCGCACTTCCCGTCAGTGGAACTCGCTTCCATATTCTTGCTTTCCTGACGGCTACAACCTCCAAGAATTTAAATGCAATGACAATACCCATCTCTTAACCACTTGACTCTAGTTCTTTCCACACCACCATGTATATCCTTTCCTTTCTCTCCACTTTTGCAACTGTCATCACAACTGTAATCCCATCCTTCTCTTGCTCTTTTCTAACTGGTTCGTATTTCTCTTTACTCTCCTCCTATCTAATCTTTTTACTCTGATGTAGCCCCCTGGACATTAATGGCGTTGCCGCCTTGCTCGGGGTGATACGATTAAGAGAAAGCAAATTACTCTGGTGTATTTCAAACAGAAATTATATTCATTGGAATCTAAATATTTTCACTTTTTTTTTTTTAATTTTTCAATTTTGACACCAGAATTTAATTCTCAGTTTTTAAAATTTTGAAAAAATGAAATATGAATCTGGGACATATTATTTTTTAGAAATTAGCAAATTTAATGTTAAATTAATCTGATTTACACAAGTATTACTTATTTATAGCATGAAATTTAGAATAAAACCTATTTTTTTAAAACAGTGTTGAAGTTTTTAACCTTTCCTTGGGGACACAGCACATAAAAAAAGAAGGTAGGTAAAGGAATAAATAAGTGAGTTAATACAGTGCGTCGTGTGTCATGTCGAGACCAGTGCCTGGAACGCAGAGAGATATACTATATTCTTCGCTCGAGTCGTAGCCTGAAAGAAACGAAGCGATGTAAGACCTTCTTAGCTCGTGTAGCAACCTGAAAGGCGTAGAGAGATGTAAAACCTTCAGAGCTGTTGTAAACTTAAAGAAACGCAAATATGTACAACCTTCTAAGCTCGTGCGGTAGGCTAAAAAGGAGCGACGAGGTGTACGACCTTCTAAGCTCGTGCGTTAGACTAAAAAGGAGCGACGAGGTGTACGACCTTTAGGAGCAATGATTTTTACGACCTTCTTAGCTCGATTGTTACCATGAAAGAAGCACAGAGATGTACGAACTCCTTAGCACGTATGATAGCCTGAAATGAACGGAGAGCTATGCAGCCTTCGTAACTCGTGTCATGCACGACCTTCTGTGCTCGTGTTGTAGCCTGAAAGGAACGAAGACATAGACAACCACCTTGATGTGTTAGCTTGAAAGAAGCGAAGAGATATACGACCTTCTTAGCTGGTTTCGTTAATCTTCGTTAATTTCCGTAATATATATAGGGTAGTTATGGATGAAATAATATTCCGTATTCAAAGACACACTATTCTTTAAAACTTCTTATTCTTATCACTTGATAAGACACAAGTAGTTTCGAAACAAAATAGCTACTTTTGTAGTGACATTATGACATATTCATGCTATAATTTCTGAATAAATGTTATATATATATATATATATATATACTGGCAGTATAGCCCGGCGTTGCTCGGGCGTAATGAAAGCTTTAAAACTAATCCATGGGCCTGGAGCTCAGACTCTTTGGACGTTGGCACTAAAAAGAAAGACTAAAAAACAATAGTTGTTTCCAGTTAAAGCGAAAACGTAGAATGAAAAAAAAATGAATGGATGTAAGTCAAATTTTGATTTCCTGGTATCGATATCAAATTTTCTGCACTACTGTAAGAACTGCAACCTTGAAACTTCTGATTATCGTTTCTTATGTCTTTGTCTATGAGTGTATCGAATTTGATTAAAATCGGACCACTTCTTCTATAACCCGATTTTTTCGATTATCGATTTTCGATATTTATCGGGAGTACCTTGACACAAAACCTAGCTAAGAACACTCGCAGTCGTATATAGTACAACTGCGTAAATTTTCAAGAAAATCGGTTCAGCCGTTTCGGAGTCTACAGGTAACGGATACACACACACTGACACACACACACACAAAGTTCCATTTATAAATAAGTTTATATATATATATATATATATATATATATATATATATATATATATCACTTAAATAATTAAATAATAATATCATATATATATATATATATATATATATATATATATAAGAAAAGACCCTTTTGTTAGTGTAATTCTTTTCAATCATCATTGTGTCTTTCAATTACTATGTCGGAATAGGCTTTGCATTCAATTTTATGTCAGACTATCAAGGACGATAGATGCAAGGCTGAAATGAGATGATACATGGCAGCTTTTTTGGATGAGGGTAGGGATTCTCCCGTTGTCAGTGGTGATACCGAGAGGTGAACACTTGTGCTCAAAGCCGAGTCTGATAAATGCGCAGATGAGGTAAACCGCTAGACAGGTGATTATATAAACAAGCTCTCCCGATAACAATTTGGGAGTTGCTCACACATTGTAGTCCGAGAATGTAAGGACCCCGTTCGAACTGGAGATGACGAGATTGCTTCACATGCACTGGCTGACGGTATCTGACGATAAAATACCATATGAAATAAGAAAGATTCAAGTCCCGTGCTACTTAATTGGCCCACCTTGTGCTATAATTTTACCGTTTTTGCAACAGCCTTTTACCAAACTAAACTAGTTTGCCCGGTTGTGTGACTGGTTTCATAGATGTCTGCAGGTATCAGGACCGGAAAATGCATCTATAAAAGTGTTTTCATTTCACGTGGCAGCAATTTAATTAATACTTGAATATTTTTCTTTAATTTTCTTTTTGGTCATAAATATCTGCCCAAAGCATATACTGTTCATTTTCATCTGAATTTGAGTTTTTTTTTCAGATCTGTTGGGACCTTAAATCTAGTTTCAAATAAAAAAAATTATCCGGAAAAACCCTGATAAATTCGGGACAAATTCTTTTTTTTTTAGTTTTCTTTTGACACACGTTCGTTTCATCAACATCTCCAATTTCCCATCTAATCAAAAACTGAAATCCGAATTTCGCTCGAAGACAAACAATAAATAAATAAAAATGTGTGTATGTTTGTGTTTGTATCTGCCTGCCTGTCTGCCTGTCCCACGCTCTCGCTCTCGTTCTGAATATATATATGTGTGTGTGTGTGTAGGCCCTCGTTGTGTGTGTGTGTGTGTGTGTGTGTGTGTGTGTGTGTGTGTGTGTGTGTGTGTGTGTGTGTGTGGGGGGGGGGACATTTGGTTTCAATATCGGGACCTGACGTTGATATATCATAGAAATAAAAAATAAATAAATAAACTGGCTAAAAAAACATTAAATATACCATTATTAAATAAATTAAAATGAAAAAAAAGCAAAAGTCAGATAAAAAATAAATTTTACAAATTGAAGGAATTAAATACAACAGCGACAACCGCATTTTATCCGCGGGGGGAATGTGTGCCAAGACCCCCACCTCCAAGCAGATGCCTAAGTATACGGATAATGCTATAATTTATAAAGACATATATCCTTGTATGCTTTGCCAACATTCTCACAATATTTGCTATATTCACAACGTTTCGACCATTTCACCTAATAAGATTCGTCAGTATTATCTGATAAGAGTTAAACTTGGAATAGGAACAATTTATTTCCCGTGGATTGATTAAAGTCTTCGGTTCGAACTTTCAAGTTAACAAATTCGAAATTCAAAGTTACCTGGTTGAAAATAGCAAGTTGTCAATTCTGAAATGCTAAGTTACTAAGTTCGAAACGCCAGGTTATCAGGTTCGAAATTCAAAGTCACCAAATTCGGTATTCCAAATTAACAAGTTCGAAAATCCATATTACTAAGTTCGAAATTTCCTGTTATCATTTTCAAAATTCTTAGTCACTAAATTCGAAATTCCAAGGTAACACGTTCGATATTTCAAGTTAACAAGATCGAAATTCCAAATTAAGAAATTCGAAATTTTATGTTAACATGTTCGAAGATTCTTTATATATACACATACCCATGATAAAGGGTACCTCGAGGAGGTGTAATGGATAGCAAGCTTGTCTCGCTAGAACCATTACAATTGAGTAGTGAGTTCGATACTCACTGGGTGTCCCATACTTTCGAACTTGTGCCACATCTAAGCTACGCCTAGAAAATAAAGGAGGCACTTTAAGGTTTTGTAATGGTTAGCAAGCTTGTCTCGCTAGAATCATTACAACTGATTTCGAGCCTCACTGGGTGTCCCATACTTTCGGCCTTGTGTCACATCTAAGCTACGCTTAGAAAATCGATATACCTATGATAAAGTTCATTTTAAGAACAATAAGGAATTAAATACAACTAATAATAAAATAGAAAATGATACACGATTTAATTCAATAAAACGTATGTGACGGACAGAACATTCATTCATATTGTAGACCTTAGCAACGTAAGTTTTTTCTTCCCTTATTAAAACCAAATGTCTCACATTCTTTTACTGTTATTCACGCAATACAATCTCAAAGAGACACTCAAGGTAGAGGATTACAAAATGAATTTCTTGAAAGCAGCGGTTAACCCAAAACTTGAAAAGGTTAAGATTTGGTCAGAGAAGCTAAAGCGTAGGGAGCTGGTTAATTTTTCTTGTATTCGGCCTTGTGTCAGACTTAACCGAACTCCCCTCTGCTTACAAGTTTCATGCAGAATTATCATCATCAGAATTATTATCAGAAGGTTGCTTGTCGGCAGGTTGGAATATGTGGAATTCTGTGGAATAGTGAAGGAGAAGAATAAAATATACGTTTTGCATTTTAGAATAGAAATTTATTAAAGAGAAAGACTAACATAAGTTGTAGGAGTTAATGTACAATTAGAAATATTAAGAAGTTAAGAGTAGAGTTCGTACAAAATGTTCGTAGTAGTAATTGTTGAAAAAGATAAGGAGAACGAGAAAGAGGGTTGCTTGAAGTTTGAAGTTAGATTTTAGATGTGTGTCTCTTTCTTTTGCTGCTCCCATCTTTGACTCTTGACGGACACCGAGCTCATTTATATAGTCTTTTTGAATTTAGCACTGGATCGCCAAGTCCTTCCAAGTCTTCCAAGTCGCTCCCATTCGTCAAAAATCATTTTAATACTTTCGAAATCTGGTTTCGACTTTTTCGTTAAGCAGATGGTCAATCCTTTTTCTATTTGGGAAAACCTGGATTTCACACGTCGTTGTGAATTTTTGTAAAAGTGAAGAAGAAGGTTGATTTCCATAAATTTCTTATCCGCTATAAAGCATCCTCCCGGGAGTATGTAACGGCTCGAGGGAAGAAAGTGTTCTTCTGCTCGGAGATGAAACATTACAGAGCGTTTTGTGCTTTAGGATTTTATCGAACAAAAAGTATGTTTTTGTTGACGGACTTACTTATGTGTAAGGAGCAGGGTGTGAATGTAAGAAGGAAAATATTGCTTAAAATTATGCGCACTCAGAAATCGTCGAGAATGTTGGAAACGATGAAAGTCGTCAGTCAAAGAAGGTAAGTCAGAATTATTTCCTTTTTAAACTTCCGTCCCCTAACAAAAAAATATTGTAGCAGTTGTAAAAATAATGCATAAAATACTTTTAAAATATTTCTGATGCGAAAATGACATCAAATTTTATATTCTTCCATTGCGTTAAGTCCATCTTTATTTCATAAAAATTCTCTTTTGTCATCAATAATCAGAAAAATCTCAAAATCGCACTAAATATTACAATAATGTTTTAAAAATAAATATACATTGTAGATTTTTTCCCATCAAATCTGAAAGAAAATGTTTTATTAAATTATGCAAGCACTAACTCTCTACAAAACTTATTTTTTTAATTTTATTTAGGTACCTTCACTTTTTCACGGGAAAAACAGCATAGCGTAATGCAAAACGGCACAAACTTAACGAAAATAAAGTTTTATAGTCAAAATGTTGATATTATTATTAAGAGGAAAGATCAAATAGTATTTTAATTATTTTTTTAATTTTTTTTAATCTTTTCTAACACGTTCGAAATTTTGGTTAGAGTGCTTGTTTTGTTTACGTCATCGTCTTCTACAAAGTTTAACATTGATTTTTTTACGCTTTTTTCTGTTGAAAACACATTAATTTGAAAATTCTTGTACAAATCAAATAATTGTCCGATTTTAATGACATTTTCAGAACTTATTCACAAATGACTGGAATTATTTTTTAAATGTTTTCCTTTAGAACATATTGGTAAAGAATTTTTTTAAATGTTTTGCCCCCCCCCCCCCCCTTAATTTCATTAAATTTTGCACAGAACCTTCACGTTGAATTATTTTTATAAGCTACAGGACAAATTTTTGACATTTTCAAACTTCATATTGCAAATTCTTTTACTGGAATAATATCTATTTTTAAAAATATTCACAATATATCCGCCCCCCCCAAATATCTGTACAGTATTTTCTTACCGAATATAACATATTCAGTAGATAATTAATTCAATAATGGATAACTTCTTCTGAGTGCCCTGTTCCTTCAGGACGTAAGCAATCATGGCCTTCCACGTTTCCCTATCCCTGGTGGCTCTGAGCACGCCTTCTCCTGTTACACCGTGCAATCCTCGTTCCGTCATCCACCTGATTAGGTCCTTCAAATATGTTATCCGTTGCTTTCCTTTGTCTCTTTTTCCCTCTATCTGGCCTGTTAGTATCAGATTCTCTAAGCCCTCCTTCCTCATTGCGTGTCCCAGGAACTTCATCTGTCTCTTCCTGATGCTCAGTATTAATTCCCTTTTTGTTTCTATCCTTTCCAAAACCTCACCATTGCTCACATGCTCGATCCATGATATTCGCAGCATCCTTCTGTAGAACCAAATTTCAGTTGCTTCAAGTTTTTCCTTCATCTTCGATGGTATTGTCCAGCATTCACTGCCATATTGAAGGACGGACAGCACGTAGCAATCCAGGACTCTCTTCCTAGTTTCTAGCGAAATTGTCCTGTTTCTTAATACCTTACTCAACTTCTGGAATGCTTCCTTCGCCATGCCAATAACTTCTGAAAATGTTTTTATATCGGGAAATTTCCAGATAGTGTTTTGTCTAACAAGGCTAGCTAGTGTTGTCATTTTTTTTCTTTCATTTTGAAAAAAAAAACGCATCAATTTTGCTGACATCTAACATATATGAAAATCAAGTGATATATATATATATATATATATATATATATATATATGTGTGTGTGTGTGTGTGTGTGTGTGTTTTTTTTTCATCTGAAGTGGAAGAGTAGGAAGGTAAATTCCAAGAACCTGATCCTAATCAATATAAAAACTTTTAACATTAAAAAGTGATGCAGGCAGAGAGTTCAATGTATTAAGAATACAGAGCCAATATAAATTAGAGAAAATTTTCAAAATTCAATGGTGTCAGATGTACATTTCGACATAGGATCTCTAATAGAGATTCTACGTCACGTCAGCGACATTGTTTTTTCCAAATGGTGAAGGCCCTGGGGTAGAGTGTGGAGGGGTTTTAGGTTAACAACGGTCACAAAGTAGAAAAGGACAGAGCTGGTAGTCGCGGGGTTACAGGGTGTTGAAATTTAGTTATTTCAACATTCAACATTTCAACACCCTGTAACCCCGCGACTACCAGCTCTGTCCTTTTCTACTTTGTGACCGTTGTTAACCTAAAACCCCTCCACACTCTACCCCAGGGCCTTCACCATTTGGAAAAAACAATGTCGCTGACGTGACGTAGAATCCCTATTAGTGATCCTATGTCGAAATGTACATCCGACACCTTTGAATTTTGAAAAATTTCTCTAATTAATATATATATATATATATATATATATATTAATTAGAGGAAACGGGTCTGTCTGCGGATGACAATATTTACGCTCTCACACCCTGATTGAGCACTCTAGAAGAAAGGTAGACTTTGAAAAACAGTAGCCACTCTAGCGTGTACGCATCGCTCATTCACTAAAAAATGAATTTGAGCACGCTAGCTATTGGGCGCGTAATATGATATGCGCTAAAATGGCTGCCTTCTTCCACCGAACGCCCCGTGGCTCAGGGCTAGAGTCGCCGACTGACGCCAATTCGATCGGGTTTCGAGCCTGGGTTATGTAGCAATCGGAGTTTAGCTGTGCTGATGAACTGTGATGCAGCGAAACGGGTCTGTCTGCGGATATATATATAAGTATGGATATCCATATAAACGGCGAGGATTATCCAACAAGATTAACTTAATATAAAGTATTAAGTGTTATATTTATATAGAGAGCTCAGTGGATGTTATCCAGAGCAATATGATATTTATAAAGGAATGCCCAAGTCCGGACTTCTTTCTTCTAATTTTATTTTCATTTTTATTTTTTTTATTTTTATCCTTCTCTTCAGTTAAAGAAAATGCTTATTCCGGCAAATTTTTTTGTACCAAACGGAAGGAATATTGTTATTTCTGATGAAATGAGCTAATTAGCTCATAGAAATGAACTATAGTTTATGACCACTTTAAATGACGTGTTGAGTTTTCCTTCATATATATATATAATCGTGTCATCCCAAGCAAGGCATTTTACTGACATTGTTGAGCAGGGGGTTACATAAGCGGTAAGTTATGAGAAAGAGTGACAGGTTATAGGGAGTGTCAGGAAGTGGGTAAGAGAAGGATGAGAATACTTATGAGAGTGAAGTAGATGAAAAGAGGATCTTGAAAGAGAGAGAGAGAGAGAGAGAGAAAGAGAGGAAGCAAGTTAGTGAGATGACTACTGACTTTACATTTAAATTCTTGGAGATTGTAGCTGTCGGGAAAGCAAATAAACGGAAGTGAATTCCACAGGCAGGAAGTGCGAGAAAAGAAGCTGATGAAGTAGCATTTGCGTTTACAATTTATTGGTTTCGCAGTAAAAGGGTGGGACCTAATTGCTAATCTTGTGGCTCGAGAAAATTGATGTATGGGGAGTACCAGTGAGCTAAGTTCATCTGAGCAGAATCCATGAAAGTATTTGTAAAAGAGACACAGGGAAACCACATTGCGCCGGTGAGAAAGTGACTGTATCCGAGTTGCCAAGTCGGGATCGATCACATTACAGATTCTCCGTTGGATTTTGTCAAGGACACCTAGGTGGATAGCAGGAGCACTCGACTAGATATGGTAGCAATATTCAATGCACGGGCGGATATTACCAAGTGTATGTGTATACACACACATATATGTATATATGCATATATAAAACCAAGTGTGTAAGTGTGTGTATGTGTATGTCTATGTATATATCCTATATCTATAATGTGATCGATCCCGACTTGGCAACTCAGCTCAGTCACTTTCTCACTGGCGCAGTGTGGCTTCCCTGTGTCTCTTCTACAAATACTTTCACGATTTCTGCTCAGATGAACTTAGCTCACTGGTACCCACTACATATGAATTTACTCGAGCGACAAGATTAGCAACTAGGTCCCACCATTTTACTGTGAAATCAATAAATTGTAAATGCAAATACTACTCCAACAGCTTTTTTTCTCGCACTTCCCGTCTGTGGAACTTACTTGCTTCCCCGACAGCTACAATTTCCAAGAGTTTAAATGTAAAGTCAATAGACATCTCCTATCTCACTAACCTGTATCCTCTCTTTCCTGCTCCCGTAACTTGTCACTCTTTTTCATCACTTTCCTCCTATGTAACCCCCTGCGCACCAGTGGCAGTAAAATGCCTTGCTTGGGGCGATATGATTATTAAAAAGAAATTCTATACTATTATAATGTGGATATAAAGTGGGAGATCAATTATGCATTACAATCAAAATATAAACTGATCCCTCACTTTATGGTCACAATCATCCTTCTCTTACCCTCTTCCTGACACCCCCTGTAACCTGTCACTCTTTCTCATAACTTACCTCCTATAACTTTATAAATTATTTGAATTAATACTTTTTTTTAAGTAAACAATTTTTGTAAAAATTATTATTCATGAAAAAAAACTGGTTAAGACCAGGTAAAAGGTTACTGCGTGAGTAATAACCCAAACAGAGATTGAAAATAAATAGTAATATTTATCTATATGTATAAAAGGCAATCTGTGAGTCTGTGTGTGACTGTTCCGTATGCACGCCTAAATTTTTTAAGCTACGCCATTCAAACTTTCTAGGACACATCGACAGGGAAGCCAGGTCGACACATACTTTTTGAGTTTTAAGTTCAGCAATTTTCCCTTTCTCACTTTTTGGCCAATGATGCAGATTGTTTACATTTGCTCCGTAAAACATCTAACATCTAAGATGGTTGCTGAATGACGTCACAGAAATCAAATCACACGTGTCAAACGCGACTAAAATATTTTTTATTAAAGAAAAAAAATATGAGCCTTTATATTTAATTTTTATTCCGACGCTTAAAAGATTCATTTGGTCTACAAAAAATATGAATATTTTTCCCCGTAATTTTGAGATAAAAGAAATATTAAAAAATGTTAGCGTGGATAGGGAACAGTCACACACAGACTCACAGATTGCCTTTTATATATATAGATTATATTTTAAGTGTCTGCAGCAAATTTAAACGTATTTGTTTCATCCGCTGCAGAAATTAAAATGTTCTGAGTTGCACGGACAACGCCGGGCTATGCTGCTAGTAATATCATAAAATACAAAACTCACAAGCTGTCTGAAGTCAATAACCACTACAAGTAGAGAACTGTTAGTCAATAAGAACACTTCACACTCTCTCAATATCGTCCAACGTGTAATATAAGTATTGCGACGTACTCATTACCGTCCGTAACACCCAACCTTTTAGATTTACTCTGCATAGAGTCAATATTTTTCCTTTTAGGGTCGATGTATGTGCGTTGTAGTGCATTGGATATCGGCTCGGAACGAGAAATCGGGGTGCCGAGTTCGAATTCCAGCCGAATTCATTGCATTCACTTACACGCAAATACCCTTGGGAAAGGTATTTAATCCGTCTGTTCCTTTCCGTTATGGGTTAAATAACAGGACAGATTGGGTTCTATAGCCTTGGTCGGCAACCAGTCTACTGCAGAAAGCAATGGCAACCTAGTGCGGGGTAATCTTCTGCCCAGTCAGTCATGTCTCTTTCGAGACATGATCGCCCAAGCGTGTATCACGTATGGCACTTAACTGACTGTCAATCCTTTTCGTAAACCTCTTTTCTCTCTTACTACGCCTTTTCTGAACTTCTATTTCAGGAGCTTTCTGAAGGATGGGTACCTCAAATGTATAAAAAAAAAAAAGAAACTCCATAGGTTCAACCTCGTCTGAAGCATTGTTCCCTTTCATTGCCTATCTACTTTTGATTTTATTAAAGTGCTTTTTGTGCACCATTTTTGCTACTTTGATCAGATATACCATCCTTCCGATTCTTCGGACGATAGTTTTAACTTCCCAATATGTTTTATTTGTTTGATACATCCAGTAAAAAAATGTTTTGTCTAATTTTATTAAAATCCTTTTCAGCTTTTTTACCGTATGATCATGTTTTTTTTTTTAACTCTTGGGCATTAGTTTGTCAAATACTGATCGTATTTTACGTACATACATAATTTCTACATGATTGATGGCCAAAGGCACATTTTTATTCGATTTAAGCCTATACACCTGCAAAAATTGCTGTAATGCTGCATCTGTGAATCCACCGTTGGCTTTTTTAGAGCCCCTTTTAAAGGTATCCAAGAAACGCTCTGCTTAGCCGTTGCATTTAGGATGGTAGGGGGTAATTGTTATGTGCTCTACCACAAAAACTTGGCAAAATTCCTTGAATTCTTTCGATGAAAATTGCGTGCCGTTATCCGAAACAACTGAATCTGGAACTCCGAACCTCGCGAACAGTTAGTGTAGAAAATGCATTATAACTTGCATGGTTAGTTTCTTACATCTGAATATTTCTAACCACTTGGAAAATTATCTACGACAATCAAATAATATGATCCACTAAGTAGACCAGCGAAGTCAATGTGATGATATGACTATGGGCGGTCAGTTTTTGGCCATAGGTTGAACTATATTGGTGGTGCTTTAGCTACCAAAGCAGTCCTAAAAGGAAAATGTTTAGGAAAAGGAGAGAATAATGAGCAATAGGGGACAATATTAAGGAAAATGAGACAATGTTAAGAAAAGGTGACTATAATGAGGAACAGGAGACAATGTTTATAAAAAAGTGCTTAATATTTTCTCCTATTCCTCATTATAGTCGACTATTTTTTTAAATTTTCTTCTTTTGCTTCATATTGTTTCCTATTCCTCATTATAGTCGCCTTTTCCTTAACATTTCCTCTTTTTCCTTAATACTGTCTCCTTTTCCTCATTTTAGTCGCCTTTTTCTTAACGTTGTCTCCTTTTCCTCAATAGTCTCCTATTCCTCATTATAGTCGCCTTTTTCTTAACATTGTCTCCTTTTTCTTTAATATTGTCTCCTATTCCTCACAATAGTCGCATTTTTCTTAACATTGTCTCCTTTGTCCTTTATATTGTCTCTTTTCCTCCTTATTGTTTCCTTCTCCTTGACATTTTTTTAGGTACCACCACTTCATTTTTACGTTTTAAATAGAATTTCTAAAAATAAAGCCTTTTTCTTGAAACTTTAATTTTAGCTTAATTGAAAGCTAATTGATTAAATTTACTATTTCCACAAAGCAAAATAATCAGCTATATTTCAAACAAAAATTATATTCATTGGACTCTACAATTTTGAGATTTTTTTTTTCAGTTTTTCGGTTATTTTTTGAGTGATCTACACATTTATAAACAAAAGTTAATTCTCGGTTTTAAAAATCTTGCAAAAATAAAATATACATCTCGCACTCGTGTTTTTTGGAAAATTATCCGATTTAGAGTTAAATTAATCTATTTTGAAACAAATATTACTCGTTTATGGCATGAAATTTAGAATAAAAGTATTTCTTAATCACAAAGGTCTGACTCCTTGACCTTTCAAGTAGGCGACACAGCACCTGTTATCAATCAATCTGGAAGTATGGTGACCAAAAGTTGACATAATCCAGTTTAACATTTCGTAAGGGGAACAACCCTTAAAACATGTGACCTTTTAACGATAAGTATATATATGTTTATATAGTAAAAGAAAATGTGCAGTTTAATATAATAAAAGAGTAGAAATTATTTTTTAAAAATTTCAATTCTAAATGATTTGTATTAAACTTGTGAATTTTCGATTTGTAAATACAATCTATTTTTCATGAATTAATAACGAAAGACATTGAGTTACTGGAAGAAATTTAAAAAGATGTTTGAAACTTTAATTAACAAAGGAAAATTGAAAACAATTCTTATAAAAAAATCATTATTCATCGAAATTTTTTTCTCCTTCAGAATATGTTATCCTAAAATTATAGGTCCTGGGTATGACCTTAAACTGCACCCGGCAGCAAGGCCTCTGATTGGGAGGTTGTGAGGAGCATGAAACCACCTCTTAATTGCTGTTGTTCCCAGGTTCACACTGACCCAGAGTGGTAGCACCTGTTAGGCTCCCAGCTATGGGTAAATAGTTAACCCCAAACTGGGGTCAAAATGCTATGAAAGTATTTACCAACAAACCTTTTTTGAATGAAAAATATTACCAACAAAACCGTTTTTAAATGAAAAATATTACCAACAAAACCGTTTTTAAATGAAAAACATTACCAACAAAACCTTTGTTGAATGACAAATGTTACCAACAAAACCTTTTTTGTATGAAAAATGTTACCAACAAAACCTTTTTGAATAAAAATGTTACCAACAAAACCTTTTTTGAATGAAAAATGTTACCAACAAAACATTTTTTGAAAGAAAATGTTACCAACAAAACCTTTTTTGTATGAAAAATGTTACCAACAAAACCTTTTTTGTATGAAAAATGTTACCAACAAAACCTTTTTTGAATGAAAAATGTTACCAACAAAACCTTTTTGAATGAAAAATGTTACCAACAAAACCTTTTTTGAATGAAAATCTTACCAACAAAACCTTTTTTGAATGAAAATCTTACCAACAAAACCTTTGTTGAATGACAAATGTTACCAACAAAACCTTTTTTGTATGAAAAATGTTACCAACAAAACCTTTTTGAATAAAAATGTTACCAACAAAACCTTTTTTGAATGAAAAATGTTACCAACAAAACATTTTTTGAAAGAAAATCTTACCAACAAAACCTTTTTTGTATGAAAAATGTTACCAACAAAACCTTTTTTGTATGAAAAATGTTACCAACAAAACCTTTTTTGAATGAAAAATGTTACCAACAAAACCTTTTTGAATGAAAAATGTTACCAACAAAACCTTTTTTGAATGAAAATCTTACCAACAAAACCTTTTTTGAATGAAAATCTTACCAACAAAACCTTTTTTGAATGAAAATCTTACCAACAAAACCTTTTTTGAATGAAATATCTTACCAACAAAACCTTTTTTGAAAAAAAATATAAACAAACAAAAACAATAAAATAAATAAACTAAATAAAACAAATCAAAACGATTTTCAGCATTAAATGACCTAATGACAGTTGATATGCTGGTTAAATGAACCAACCAGCCAGCCAACCAACCTAAAATTATATTATTTATAAAATCAATTAAAACTTTACATTAGAAATAGCGTAGTTTCAATGCATTTTTGATTTTACTATTCGGAGCAGATTTTCGGAAAAATGGTTTGGTAATTAAAACAAAATTACATGATTTCCATTCCCCAAGGATTCCTGCTTTTAACTAATAAATAAAAAATTGTTTTAGAAAATTTATTTCTAGAAGTTTTATGCAGTTAATAGGAGTGGAGGGTAACAGATGTAAAACTATATATTTTTTTACCAAGACTTTTTAAAAATAATAATTGCATCAATAATTTTATTCATTTTTGAATAAATTCTAAAAGTTTCATTAAAATCAGACAATTAGTATATTTTTGTAAGAATTTGAAAATTAATGTGTCTTTCAACGCTAAAAAACGACTTGTGTAGTATAACGTTTTCTTTAATAGTCACATTACGTAAACATAGCGTGAATCGCTGACGGAAAACAAAATAGAAATTTTAATTGAAATTTCGAACGTGTTAGAAAGGATAAAAAATTTTCAAAAATAATGACAATAAAATTTGATCTTTCCTCTTAATAATAGTGTAAATGATAAAACATTGTTTTCATTAAGTTTGAGCCCTTTTAACATCATGCTATACTGCTTTTTCGGCTATTGTGTGGAGGTACCTACTTAATATTGTATTCTTTTCCTCATTCTTGTCTCTTTTTTCTCAATATTGCCTCCTTTTTACTCAGTCCATCTGGGATATTTTGCTTGACATTGTTTAAACAAAAATCGAAAGAAAAAATTATTCTATGTGTTTGAAAGCCTGTTAATATACGTCTTTGGTTTAGCTCTCAAAAAACTAAATCAAGGAATAAATTGTTGAGGTGAAGGTAAAGTTTAAAGACAAAAATTCTTCAGCAGAACAACTCAAAGAAATAGAAAGCTTCTTCAACTCCGTCTTAGATCGACACAACCGCTGCGTTTCCCCCACTATGGAACATTTAGATACTTCAGTCAGTTAAGTGCCATACGTGATACACGCTTTGGGCGATCATGTCTCTTTCGAGACATGACTGACTGGGCAGAAGATTATCCCGCATTAGGTTGCATTTGCTTTCTGGGGTAGAATGGTTGCCAGCCAAGGCTATAGAACCCAATCTGTCCTATTATTTAACCCATAACTAGAGGGAAGAGATGGATTAATACCTTTCCCAAGAGTATTTGTGTGCAAGTGAATGCAAAGAATTCAACTAGAATTGTCTCCTTTCCCTTATCATTGTCTCCTTTTTATTCAGTCCATCTGGAATATTTTCACTTTGTTTTTTTTTTGTTTTTTTTCTTTAAATTAAATTAAATCGAAAAAGATAATAATTTCACTCGAAATGTATTTTGAAAGAGAGTTAATATACGTCTTTGATTTAGCTCTCAAAAAAATAAATCAAGGCATAAATTATTGAGTGATGGGGTAAAGTTTAAAGACAAAAATTCTTTAGCAGAACAAATCAAAGAAATAAAAAGCCTCTTTAACTCCGTCTCAGATCGACACAACCGCTGCGTTTCCCGCCTATGGAACATTTAGCGACTTATCTGATTCAAATAATCTGAATCTGTCTTCATTCTCTTTTTTGTGTACTTTTACCCACTCTTTTATCGGTACAACTTTTTCCAAAAGAATCAGCCCGGCAGGTTTTACCTCGGTTAGACAGACTTTCATACCTCGGCATTAATCGTTACGTCTGTTTCAGAGGTCGTGTCCCTCTGTTAGAATTTAATGACTTTCGATAGTTTTCGGAGGCTTTCCTATCTCGACTACTACACCACCCCACCGCCGCCCGCAAGCGTTCGAGCCGCTGTGTCAATAAGAACCGCCTTATGACGTGACAGTATCAACAACAAAGTCTCGGACATCTGCGGGGAATCAGGAATGAATTTCAGGGGCACTTTTCTTTTTTCCGCTTTTTTTTTTTTTTTGGTCTCATTTAAGACGACGAACTGTCCACCCCTGCCTTCATCACTCCCCGATCAGTGATATTCCGCGGGAGAACAAACGAAACACGTGCTCTTTCGAAGTCAGCTACGACGAATGATAAAACCGTTAATAATTCTTTTTCCGTTATCTCTGAACACTTACTAACTGACGCTCTACAGGAGGCACCCTAAATTTACTATGTCCAACATAGTCTGGAACAAGGACGCAATGGTAAGGAACATAATGGTAGTCGAACTTAATTCCCTACAAGCAGGGACCCACGAAGCAAAAGTGATAAAGGCTAAATCAGGTGTTCAATGCTGATCGAGTAAATCAAATTATTAATTCTATATATTTTTTATCTGCTCCTCTCATAAGATGAATATTTTCAGAACAATTATCATGTATTTTTCATTTGATTTGAAATTCTTTTTTGTTTGGATTTATTTTCTTGAATGAGACTTACACAGGAATAACTAAGCAGATCTATTTTCATAACATTGCCTAAGAAACTAGAAGCAAACGAATGGAAAATCACTCTAATGAATCATAACCCACCATTTAACTTAGAGGTAAAAACCAAAATAGGACAAATATGTTTTAAACTAATCGATAAACACTTTCCAAAAAAAGCTCAGAACTAAACAAAATTTTCAAAAGGAATACAATCAAACTGCATGAACAAAAGTAAATTCCCACTTCAAGGACTATGTCATACAAAAAAAGTCATTTACAAAGCAGAAGTACATGACTTAAACGGTCAAAACAAAACATATTTGGGATCAACCAAAGATACTTTTAAGACCAGGTGGTTCAATCACAAGTCTACATTTAAAATAGAAAACTTAAAAAAGTGTACAAAATTGGCTAACCACGTGTGGAAATTGAAATTAAAATATGGAAAAGACCAGACATAACGTGGAGTATAGTAAAAACAACGGTGGCAAAATATGTAGACTGTGTCAGGAAGGAAGAGAACAAGATGCATGCTAGAAATTGGCGTAGTCAAGGAAAGCAGGAAGAAAGGACTGACCATCAATTGTAGGAAGGCGGAATGTATGGTTGTCATCAAGATGAACAGCTCAAGATACAAACTACAAATTGGAGTAGTAAAGGAAAGCAAGAAGAAAGGACTAACCATCAATTTAAAAAAGACAGAATATATGGCTGTCATCAAGAGGAACAGCCCAAAATACAAGCTACAAATTGGAGTAGTAAAGGAAAGCAAGAAGAAAGGACTAACTATCAATTGTAAGAAAACAGAATGTATGGTTGTCAGCAAGAGGAACAAGACTAGATGCAAGCTACAAATTGGAGTAGTAAAGGAAAGCGAGAAGAAAGGACTAACCATCAATTTAAAGAAGACAGACTGTATGGTCATTAACAAGAGAGACAGCCTAAGATAGAAGTTAGAAGTTGGAGATATTAAAATCGAACAAGTATAGGAATTTAAATATCTGGGCAATGTTTCAATAGATGAAGAAACATGTGACACTAAGATCTGAAAGTGCATTGAAATAGCGAAATATGTCTTCTAAAAGTTAAAAAAATATATTAAGAGACGGGAAATGTCTGTTAGAAACAAAGAAAAGTATGCTTAACTGTTATATGATCTCAATCCTCCTGTATGATAGTAAATGTTGAACAATTTCTTCACAGATGAAGACTTGAAGCAACAGATGTCTCTATAGAAGAATGTTGAGAATATTATGGGTGGAGTATGAGAGAAACAAGAAGGCTTTTAAAGAAAAGGAAACAAAAAGGATGTTTATACTTTGAACGTGTATTCGTGGTGCAGTGGATAGTGACAGAATGAGACATCGGGAAGTTTGAATTCCAGTCGAGTTTTTTGCATTTACTTACACACAAATGCCCTTTGGGAAAGTTATTAATCCATTTCTTCTTCCCCCAGCTATGAGTTAAATATGACAGATTGGGTTCTATAGCCTTGGTTGAGTCTACTCCAGAAAAAAATGGCAACCTACTGCAAGAAAATCTGCCGAGCCTGACAATTTTATTGAATGAATTTATTCTTTAGTATTTGAAGATAACTTTGTGCTGAATCCATTTCTTCTTCCCCCAGCTATGGGTTAAAAAGAACAGATTGGGTTCTATAGCCTTGGTTGAGTCTACTCCAGAAAGAAATGGTAACCTACTGCAATTTTATTGAATGAATTTATTCTTTAGTATTTGAAGATATCTTTGTGCAATCTTGGTAAATATATCTGTTAAAATGAGATGTCGGTGTAATTTTCATTTCTAACATCATTCATCCATTGCATCCTGTATAATGCAATATTCCTTTGTCCCTGTCAGATGCCGAGCCTGACAATTTTATTGAATGAATTTATTCTTTAGTATTTGAAGATATCTTTGTGCAATCTTGGTAAATATATCTGTTAAAATGAGATGTCGGTGTAATTTTCATTTCTAACATCATTCATCCATTGCATCCTGTATAATTCAATATTCCTTTATCCCTGTCAGATGCCGAGCCTACAATTTTATTGAATGAATTTATTCTTTAGTATTTGAAGATATCTTTGTGCAATCTTTGGTAAATATATCTGTTAAAATGAGATGTTTGTGTAATTTTCATTTCTTAACATCATTCATCCATTGCATCCTGTATAATGCATTATCTTTGTCCCTGTCAGATGCTTGAGCCTGCAATTTTATTGAATGAATTTATTCTTTAGTATTTGAAGATAGCTGAAAAATCTTGTAAAAAGTATCTGTTAAAATGATGTCGGGTGTAATTTTCATTTCTAACATCATTCATCCATTGCATCCTGTATAATGCAATATTCCTTTCTAAGTCCCTGTCAGAGCTGAGCCTGACAATTTTATTGAACAACTTATTCTTAGTATTTCCAGCATATCTTTTATAATCTTTGTAAATATCTGTTAAAATGAGATGTCGGTGTAATTTTCATTTCTAACATTCATCCATTGCATCCTTGTATAATGCAATATTCCTTTGTCCCTGTCAGATGCCGAGCCTGGCAATTTTATTGAATGAATTTATTCTTTAGTATTTGAAGATATCTTTGTGTAATCTTGTAAATATATCTTGTTAAAATGAGATGTCGGTGTAATTTTTCATTTCTGAATATTCATCCATTGCATCCTGTATAATGCAATATTCCTTTGTCCTCGCTGATACGTTGAGCCTGGCAATTTTATTGAATGAATTTATTCTTTAGTATTTGGAAGATAGCTTTGTGTAATCTTGGTAAATATATCTGTTAAAATGAGATGTCGGTGTAATTTTCTATTTCTAACATTCATCCATTGCATCCTGGTATAATGCAATATTCCTTTGTCCCTGTCAGATGTTGAGCCTGACAATTTTATTGGCTGAATTTATTCTTTAGTATTTGAAGATATCTTTGTGCAATCTTGGTAAATATATCTGTTGAAATGAGATGTGTCGGTGTAATTTTCATTTCTGAATATCATTCATCCATTGCATCCTGTATAATGCAATATTCCTTTGTCCCTGTCAGATGCCGAGCCTGGCAATTTTATTGAATGAATTTATTCTTTAGTATTTGAAGATATCTTTGTGCAATCTTGGTAAATATATCTGTTAAAATGAGATGTCGGTGTAATTTTCATTTCTAACATTTATTCATCCATTGAATCCTGTATAATGCAATATTCCTTTGTCCTGTCAGATGCCGAGCTCTGGCAATTTTATTGAATGAATTTATTCTTAGTATTTGAAGATAGCTTGAAAAAATTCCAGGTAAATATATCTGTTAAAATGAGATGTCGGTAATTTTTCATTTCTAACATCATTCATCCATTGCATCCTGGTGTATAATGCAATATCTTTGTCCTGTCAGATGCCGAGACTGGCAATTTTATTGAATAAGATTTATTCTTTAGTATTGAAGATATCTTTGTGTGCAATCTTAGTAAATATATCTGTTAAAATGAGATGTCGGTGTAATTTTCATTTCTAACATCATTCATCCATTGCATCCTGCGCATAATGCAATATACTTTTGTCTGTGAATTAATTACAACGGTATTGAATGAATTTATTCTTTAGTATTTGAAGATATCTTTGTGCAATCTTGGTAAATATATCTGTTAAAATGAGATGTCGGTGTAATTTTCATTTCTAACATGTTTCATCATTGCATCCCTGTATAATGCAATATTCCTTTGTCCCTGTCGAATGCCGAGCCTGGCAATTTTATTGAATGAATTTATTCTTTAGTATTTGAATATCTTTGTGCAATCTTGGTAAATATATCTGTTAAAATGAGATGTCGATTGTAATTTTCATTTTCTAACATCATTCATCCATTGCATCCTGTATAATGCAATATTCCTTTGTCCCTGTCAGATGCCGAGCCTGAGCAATTTATTGAATGAATTTATTCTTTAGTATTTGAAGATATCTTTATTTATCTTGGTAAATATATCTGTTAAAATGAGATGTCGAATTGTATTTTCATTTCTAACATCATTCATCCATTTGCGTCCCTGTATAATGCAATATTCCTTTGTCCCTGTCCAGATGCGAGCCTGACAATTTTATTGAATGAATTTATTCTTTAGTATTTGAAGATATCTTTATTGCAATCTTGGTAATATATCTGTTAGAATGAGATGTCGGTGTAATTTTCATTTCTAACATCATTCATCCATTGCATCCTGTATAATGCAATATTCCTTTGTCCCTGTCAGATGCCGAGCCACAATTTTATTGAATGAATTTATTCTTTAGTATTTGAAGATAGCTTTGTGCAATCTTGGTAAATATATCTGTTAAAATGAGATATTGGTGTAATTTCATTTCTAACATCATTCATCCATTGCATCTGTATAATGCAATATTCCCTTTGTCCCTGTCAGGATACCGAGCCTGGCAATTTATTGAATAATTTATTCTTTAGTATTTGAAGATAGC
The DNA here is from genome assembly GCA_037127315.1 of Ascarosepion bandense. Taxonomy (NCBI): domain Eukaryota; kingdom Metazoa; phylum Mollusca; class Cephalopoda; order Sepiida; family Sepiidae; genus Ascarosepion; species Ascarosepion bandense. The sequence goes on along the minus strand of JBBBDQ010002487.1, from coordinate 755,996 downwards.
TTTGTGCAATCTTATTAAATATATCTGTTAAATGAGATGTCGGTGTAATTTTCATTTCTAACATCATTCATCCATTGCATCCTGTATATTTTAATATTCCTTTGTCTCTATAGTCTACAAACCTGGCAATTTTATTGAATGAATTTATTCTTTAGTATTTGAAGATATCTTTGTGCAATCTTGGTAAATATATCTGTTAAATGAATGTCGGTGTATTTTCATTTCTAACATCATTCATCCATCCTGTATATCAAATATTCCTTTGTCCCTGTCAGATGCCGAGCCTGGCAATTTTGTGAATGAATTTATTCTTTAGTATTGAAAATATCTTGTTAATCTTGGTAAATATCTGTTAAAATGAGATGTCGGTGTAATTTTCATTTCTAACATCATTCATCCATTGCATCCTGTATAATGCAATATTCCTTTGTCCCTGTCCCAGATGCAAACCTAGCTTGAATTTTATTGAATGAATTTATTCTTTAGTATTTGAAGATATCTTTGTGCAATCTTGGTAAATATATCTGTTAACATGAGATGTCGGTGTAATTTTCATTTCTAACATCATTCATCCATTGCATCCTGTATAATGCAATATTCCTTTGTCCCTGTCAGATGCCGAGCCTGGCAATTTTATTGAATGAATTTATTCTTTAGTATTTGAAGATAGCTTTGTGCAATCTTGGTAAATATATCTGTTAAAATGAGATGTCGGTGTAATTTTCATTTCTAACATCATTCATCCATTGCATCCTGTATAATGCAATATTCCTTTGTCCCTGTCAGATGCCGAGCCTGGCAATTTTATTGAATGAATTTATTCTTTAGTATTTGAAGATATCTTTGTGCAATCTTGGTAAATATATCTGTTAAAATGAGATGTCGGTGTAATTTTCATTTCTAACATCATTCATCCATTGCATCCTGTATAATGCAATATTCCTTTGTCCCTGTCAGATGCCGAGCCTGGCAATTTTATTGAATGAATTTATTCTTTAGTATTTGAAGATAGCTTTGTGCAATCTTGGTAAATATATCTGTTAAAATGAGATGTCGGTGTAATTTTCATTTCTAACATCATTCATCCATTGCATCCTGTATAATGCAATATTCCTTTGTCCCTGTCAGATGCCGAGCCTGGCAATTTTATTGAATGAATTTATTCTTTAGTATTTGAAGATATCTTTGTGCAATCTTGGTAAATATATCTGTTAAAATGAGATGTCGGTGTAATTTTCATTTCTAACATCATTCATCCATTGCATCCTGTATAATGCAATATTCCTTTGTCCCTGTCAGATGCCGAGCCTGACAATTTTATTGAATGAATTTATTCTTTAGTATTTGAAGATAGCTTTGTGCAATCTTGGTAAATATATCTGTTAAAATGAGATGTCGGTGTAATTTTCATTTCTAACATCATTCATCCATTGCATCCTGTATCATGCAATATTCCTTTGTCCCTGTCAGATGCCGAGCCTGACAATTTTATTGAATGAATTTATTCTTTAGTATTTGAAGATAGCTTTGTGCAATCTTGGTAAATATATCTGTTAAAATGAGATGTCGGTGTAATTTTCATTTCTAACATCATTCATCCATTGCATCCTGTATAATGCAATATTCCTTTGTCCCTGTCAGATGCCGAGCCTGACAATTATATTGAATGAATTTATTCTTTAGTATTTGAAGATAGCTTTGTGCAATCTTGGTAAATATATCTGTTAAAATGAGATGTCGGTGTAATTTTCATTTCTAACATCATTCATCCATTGCATCCTGTATAATGCAATATTCCTTTGTCCCTGTCAGATGCCGAGCCTGGCAATTTTATTGAATGAATTTATTCTTTAGTATTTGAAGATAGCTTTGTGCTATCTTGGTAAATATATCTGTTAAAAAAATGAGATGTCGGTGTAATTTTCATTTCTAACATCATTCATCCATTGTAACTTGTATAATTTTGTCATCTTTTGTCTCGTATTGATAAGCATTCGGGTGTCTTTTGTTTATTGAATTATTCTTTAGGCATTGAAGATATTTTGCGCAATCTTGGCAAATATACGAAAATAAAATGAGATGTCGGTGTAATTTTCATTTCTAACATTCATCCATTGCATCCTGTATACAATGCACAAAATCATTCCCTTGTCCCTGTCAGATGCCGAGCCTGGCAATTTTATTGAATGAATTATTCTCTTTAGTATTTGCATCTTTGTGCAATCTTGGTAAATATATCTGTTAAAATGAGATGTCGTAGTAATTTTCTATTTTTAACATCATTCATCCATTGCATCCTGTACAATCAACATTCCTTTGTCCCTATCAGATGCCGAGCCTGGCAATTTTATTGAATGAATTTATTCTTTAGTATTTGAAGATAAGTTTGTGCAATCTTGCAAATATATCTGTTAAAATGAGATGTCGGTGTAATTTTCATTTCTAACATTCATCCATTGCATCCTGTATAATGCAATATTCCTTTGTCCCTGTCAGATGCCGAGCCTGGCAATTTTATTGAATGAATTTATTCTTTAGTATTTGAAGATATCTTTGTGCAATCTTGGTAAATATATCTGTTAAAATGAGATGTCGGGTGTAATTTTCATTTCTAACATCATTCATCCATTGCATCTGTATATCCAATATTCCTTTGTCCCTGTCAGATGCCGAGCCTGACAATGTAGAATTCATTCTATTTGGAATAGTTTGCAATCTTGAAAATATATCTGCTAAAACAGGGTTTTTCCAGAATTTTCATTTCAAAATCATTCATCCACAGAACTTGCAGGCCATTCCTTTGGTCTCCACACAGTGCTTATCTGGCAATTTTATTGAAGGTCGAATTTATTCCTTTAGGCATTTGAAGATATCTCTTGTGCAATCTTGGTAAAATATATCTGTTAAAATGAGATGTCGGTGTAATTTTCATTTCTAACATCATTCATCCATTGCATCCTGTATAATGCAATATTCCTTTGTCCCTGTCAGATGCCGAGCCTGACAATTTTATTGAATGAATTTTATTCTTTAGTATTTGAAGATATCTTTGTAATCTTGGTAAATATATCTGTTAAAATGAGATGTCGGTGTAATTTACTTCTAACATCATTCATCCATTGCATCCTTGGGGAGCACAATATTCCTTTGTCTCTGTCACGCCGAGTCTACTTATTGAATGAATTTATTCTTAGTATTTGAAGATATCTTTTGTGCAATCTTGGTAAATATATCTGTTAAAATGAGAGATGTCGGGTGTATTTCATTTCTAACATCATCCATTGCATCCTGTATAATGCAATATTCCTTTGTCCCTGTCAGATGCCGAGCCTGACAATTTTATTGAATGAATTTATTCTTTTAGTATTTCAAGATACTTTCAGTGTAATCTGTGCTTATCTGTTAAATGAGATGGTTTGGTGTAATTTTCATTTCTAACATCATTCATCCATTGCATCCTGTATAATGCAATATCTTTGTCCCTGTCAGATGCCGAGCCTGACAATTTTATTGAATGAATTTATTCTTTAGTATTTGAAGATATCTTTGTGCAATCTGGTAAATATATCTGCTAAAAAAATGAGATGTCGGTGTAATTTTCTATTTCTAAATTTATTCATCCATTGCATCAGCAATGCAATATTCCTTTGTCCCTGTCAGATGCCGAGCCTGACAATTTTATTGAATGAATTTATTCTTAGTATTTGAAGATATCTTTGTGCAATCTTGTAAATATATCTGTTAAAATGAGATGTCGGTGTAATTTTCATTTCTAACATCATTCATCCATTGCATCCTGTATAATGCAATATTCCTTTGTCCCTGTCAGATGCCGAGCCTACAATTTTATGAATGAATTTATTCTTTAGTATTTGAAGATATCTTTGTGCAATCTTGGTAAATATATCTGTTAAAATGAGATGTCGGGTAGTAATTTCTTCCATTTCTACATCATTCATCCACTGTGATCCTGTATATGTTAAATATTCCTTCTTTGTCCCTGTCATAGCATCATTATATTTTAAAATTTTATTATATTAATCATTTTTAGTATTTGAAGATATCTTCAGTTATTGAACTTTGGTAACATATTCAGTTAAAAAATGAGATGTCGGCGTAATTTTCATTTAACATCTGATCACTCCATTGCATCCTGTATAATGCAATATTCCTTTGTCCCTGTCAGATGCCGAGCCTGGTAATTTTATTTAATGACTTTATTCCTTTTAGTATTTTCAATATCTTTCGAAAGTAATTCTCATAAATATATCCAGAAATGAGATGTGTAATTTTCATTTCTAACATCATTCATCCATTGCATCCTGTATAATGCAATATTCCTTTGTCCCTGTCAGATGCCGAGCCTGGCAATTTTATTGAATGAATTTATTCTTTAGTATTTGAAGATATCTTTGTGCAATCTTGGTAAATATATCTGTTAAAATGAGATGTCGGTGTAATTTTCATTTCTCGAATATTCATCCATTGCATTCTGTATAATGCAATATTCCTTTGTCCCTGTCAGATGCCGAGCCTGGCAATTTATTGAATGAATTTATTTTATTTGAAGATAGCTTTGTGCAATCTTGGTAAATATATCTGTTAAAAATGAGATGTCGGTGTAATTTTCATTTCTAACATCATTCATCCATTGCATCCTGTATAATGCAATATTCCTTTGTCCTCATTAGATTATCGGCAATTTTATTGAATGAATTTATTCTTTAGTATTTGAAGATAGCTTTTGTGCAATCTTGTAAATATATCTGTTAAAATGAGATGTCGCAGTAATTTTCATTTCAATATCATTCATCCATTGCATCCTGTATAATGCAATATTCCTTTGTCCCTGTCAGATGCCGAGCCTGACAATTTTATTGAATGAATTTATTCTCTTTAGTATTTGAAGATAGCTTTGTGCAATCTTTGGTAAATATATCTGTTAAAATGAGATGTCACAGGTGTAATTTTCATTTCTAACATCATTCATCCATTGCATCCTGTATAATGCAATATTCCTTTGTCCTCATTAGATGCCGAGCCTGGCAATTTTATTGAATGAATTTATTCTTTAGTATTTGAAGATATATTTGTGCAATCTTGGTAAATATATCTGTTAAATGAGATGTCGGTGTAATTTTCATTTCTAACATTCATCCATTGCATCCTGTATAATGTGCAATATTCCTTTGTCCCTGTCAGATGCCGAGCCTGGCAATTTTATTGAATGAATTTATTCTTTAGTATTTGAAGATAGCTTTGTGCAATCTTGGTAAATATATCTGTTAAAATGAGATGTCGGTGTAATTTTCATTTTAACATCATTCATCCATTGCATCCTGTATAATGCACATTCTCCCTTTGTCCCTGTCAGATGCCGAGCCTGGCAATTTTATTGAATGAATTTATTCTTTAGTGGCTTGAAGAGTAGCTGTGCAATCTTGGTAAATATATCTGTTAAAATGAGATGTCGGTGTAATTTTCATTTCTAACATCATTCATCCATTGCATCCTGTATAATGCAATATTCCTTTGTCCCTGTCAGATGCCGAGCCTGGCAATTTTATTGAATGAATTTCTTATATTTGAAGATAGCTTTGTGCAATCTTGGTAAATATATCTGTTAAAATGAGATGTCGGTGTAATTTTCATTTCTGCATTTCATTCATCCATTGCATCCTGTATAATGCAATATTCCTTTGTCCTGTCAGATGCTGAGCCTGACAATTTTATTGAATGAATTTATTCTTTTAGTATTTGAAGATAGCTTTTGTAAAGAATCTTGGTAAATATATCTGTTAAAATGAGATGTGTCGGTGTAATTTTCATTTCTAACATCATTCATCCATTGCATCCTGTATAATGCAATATTCCTTTGTCCCTGTCAGATGCCGAGCCTGACAATTTTATTGAATGAATTTATTCTTTAGTATTTGAAGATAGCTTTGTGCAATCTGGTAAATATATCTGTTAAAATGAGATGTCGGTGTAATTTTCATTTCTAACATTTCATTCATCCATTGCATCCTGTATAATGCAATATTCCTTTGTCCCTGTCAGATGCCGAGCCTGGCAATTTTATTGAATGAATTTATTCTTTAGTATTTGAAGATAGCTTTGTGCAATCTTGGTAAATATATCTGTTAAAATGAGATGTCGGTAATTTTCTATTTCTAACATCATTCATCCATTGCATCCTGTATAATGCAATATTCCTTTGTCCCTGTCAGATGCCGAGCCTGGCAATTTTATTGAATGAATTTATTCTTTTAGTATTTGAAGATAGCTTTGTGCAATCTTGGTAAATATATCTGTTAAAATGAGATGTCGGTGTAATTTTCATTTCTAACATCATTCATCCATTGCATCCTGTATAAAGCAATATTCCTTTGTCCCTGTCAGATGTCGAGCCTGGCAATTTTATTGAATGAATTTATTCTTTAGTATTTGAAGATAGCTTTGTACAATCTTGGTAAATATATCTGTTAAAACATGTCGGTGTAATTTTCATTTCTAACATCATTCATCCATTGCATCCTGTATAATGAAATATTCCTTTGTCCCTGTCAGATGACGAGCCTGGCAATTTTATTGAATGAATTTATTCTTTAAGTATTTGTAGATATCTTTGTGCAATCTTGGTAAATATATCTGTTAAAATGAGATGTCGGTGTAATTTTCATTTCTAACATCATTCATCCATTGCATCCTGTATAATGCAATATTCCTTTGTCCCTGTCAGATGCCGAGCCTGGCAATTTTATTGAATGAATTTATTCTTTAGTATTTGAAGATATCTTTGCATAATCTTGGTAAATATATCTGTTAAAATGAGATGTCGGTGTAATTTCTTTACTTCTAACATCATTCATCCATTGCATCCTGTATAATGCAATATTCCTTTGTCCTTGTCAGATGCCGAGCCTGGCAATTTATTGAAATGAATTATTCTTTAGTATTTGAAGATAGCTTTGTGCAATCTTGGTAAATATATCTGTTAAAATGAGAGCACAAAAATTTTCATTTCAATATCATTCATCCATTGCATCCTGTATAATGCAATATTCCTTTTGTCTCTGTCATGGATGCCGAGCCTGGCAATTTTATTGAATGAATTTATTCTTTTTTTAGTATTTGAAGATATCTTTGTGCAATCTTGGTAAATATATCTGTTAAAATGAGATGTCGCGGTAATTTTCATTTCTAATATCATTCATCCATTGCATCCTGCATAATGCAATATTCCTTTGTCCCTGTCAGATGCCGAGCCTGACAATTTTATTGAATGAATTTATTCTTTAGTATTTGAAGATAGCTTTGTGCAATCTTGGTAAATATATCTGTTAAAATGAGATGTCGCAGGTGTAATTTTCATTTCTAACATCATTCATCCATTGCATCCTGTATAATGCAATATTCCTTTGTCCCTGTCAGATGCCGAGCCTGGCAATTTTATTGAATGAATTTATTCTTTAGTATTTGAAGATATATTTGTGCAATCTTGGTAAATATATCTAAAGCAAAATGAGATGTCGGTGTAATTTATTTCTAATATCATTCATCCATTGCATCCTGTATAATGCAATATTCCTTTGTCCCTGTCAGATGCACACTGAATAATTTTTTATTAATGAATTTATTCTTTAGTATTTGAAGATAGCTTTGTGCAATCTTGGTAAATATATCTGTTAAAATGAGATGTCGGTGTAATTTTCATTTCTAACATCATTCATCCATTGCATCCCAGTAATGCAATATTCCTTATCCCGTCAGATGCCGAGCCTGGCAATTTTATTGAATGAATTTATTCTTTAGTATTTGAAGATAGCTTTGTGCAATCTTGGTAACAATATATTCGTTAAAATGAGATGTCGGTGTACTTTCATTTCTGTCCTCTGACGACCAAGGTTGCATCCTGTATAATGCAATATTCCTTTGTCCCTGTCACATGCCGAGCATGGCAATTTTATTGAATGAATTATTCTCTTAGTATTTGAAGATATCTTTGTGCAATCTTGGTAAATATATCTGTTAAAATGAGATGTCGGTGTAATTTTCATTTCTAACATCATTCATCCATTGCATCCTGTATAATGCAATATTCCTTTGTCCCTGTCAGATGCCGAGCCTGGCAATTTTATTGAATGAATTTATTCTTTAGTATTTGAAGATAGCTTTGTGCAATCTTGGTAAATATATCTGTTAAAATGAGATGTCGGTGTAATTTTCATTTCTAACATCATTCATCCATTGCATCCTGTATAATGCAATATTCCTTTGTCCCTGGTTGATGTTTGTCGGCAATTTTATTGAATGAATTTATTCTTTAGTATTTGAAGATAGCTTTGTGCAATCTGTAAATATATCTGTTAAAATGAGATGTCGGTGTAATTTTCATTTTCAACATTCATCCATTGCATCCTGTATAATGCAATATTCCTTGTCCCTGTCAGATGCCGAGCCTGGCAATTTTATTGAATGAATTTATTCTTTTAGCATTTGAAGATAGTTGTGCAATCTTGGTAAATATATCTGTTAAAATGAGATGTCGGTGTAATTTTCATTTCTAACATCATTCATCCATTGCATCCTGTATAATGCAATATTCTTTGTCCTGTCAGATGCCGAGCCTGACAATTTTATTGAAATGAATTTATTCTTTAGTATTTGAAGATAGCTTTGTGCAATCTTGGTAAATATATCTGTTAAAATGAGATGTCGGTGCTTTTCATTTCTAACATTCATCCATTGCATCCTGTATAATGCAATATTCCTTTGTCCCTGTCAGATGCCTATTCGACAATTTTATATTAATGAATTTATTCTTTAGTATTTGAAGATAGCTTGTGCAATCTTGGTAAATATATCTGTTGAAATAGAGATGTCGGGTGTAATTTTCATTTCTCTATCATCATTCATCCATTGCATCCTGTATAATGCAATATTCCTTTGTCCTCATCAGATGCCGAGCCTGGCAATTTTATTGAATGAATTTATTCTTTAGTATTTGAAGATAGCTTTGTGCAATCTTGGTAAATATATCTGTTAAAATGAGATGTCGGCGGAATTTTCATTTCTAACATCATTCATCCATTGCATCCTGTATAATGCAATATCTTTGTCCCTGTCATATGCCGAGCCTGGCAATTTTATTGAATGAATTTATTCTTTAGTATTTGAAGATATTGTATGTGCAATCTTGGTAAATATATCTGTTAAAATGAGAGCGTCGGTACTTTTCATTTCTAACATCATTCATCCATTGCATCCTGTATAATGCAATATTCTCTTTGTCCCTGTCAGATGTCGAGCCTGGCAATTTTATTGAATGAATTTATTCTTTAGTATTTGAAGATAGCTTGTGCAATCTTGGTAAATATATCTGTTGAAATGAGATGTCGGTGTAATTTTCATTTCTAACATCATTCATCCATTGCATCCTGTGTATAATGCAATATTCCTTTGTCCCTGTCAGACATTGAGCCTGGCAATTTTATTGAATGAATTTATTCTTTAGTATTTGTAGATATCTTGTGTAATCTTGGTAAATATATCTGTTAAATGAGATGTCAGTGGGACTTTCATTCTAATATCATTCATCCATTGCATCCTGTATAATGCAATATTCCTTTTAACCTTTTATTGGGATGCCGAGCCTGGCAATTTTATTGAATGAATTTATTCTTTAGTATTTGAAGATATCTTTGTGCACTAAAAATATATCTGTTAAAATGAGATGTCGGTGTACTTTCATTTTCAATATCATTCATCCATTGCATCCTGCGTTACAATATCTTTTGAGTCCCTGTCAGATGAGCCTGGCAATTTTATTGAATGAATTATCTTTTAGTATTTGGTGATATCTTTGTGCAATCTTGGTAAATATATCTGTTAAAATGAGATGTCGGTGTAATTTTCATTTCTAATATCATTCATCCATTGCATCCTGTATAATGCAATATTCCTTTGGTGTCCTCAATATTGATGAGCCCGACAATTTTATTGAATGAATTTATTCTTTTAGTATTTGAAGATAGTTTGTGTGACTCATAAATATATCTGTTAAAATGAGATGTCGGTACTTTCATTTCTAACATCATTCATCCATTGCATCCTGTATAATGCAATATCTTCTTTGTCCCTGTCAGATGCCGAGCCTGGCAATTTTATTGAATGAATTTATTCTTTTGTATTTGAAGATATATTTGTGCAATCTTGGTAAATATATCTGTTAAAATGAGATGTCGTACTTTTCATTTCTAACATCATTCATCCATTGCATCCAGGTAATGTAATATTCCTTTATCCCTGTCAGATGCCGAGCCTGACAATTTTATTTGAATGAATTTATTCTTTAGTATTTGAAGATAGCTGTGCAATCTTGTAAATATATCTGTTAAAATGAGATGTGTCGGTGTAATTTTCATTTCTAACATCATTCATCCATTGCATCCCGTATAATGCAATATCTTTGTCCCTGTCAGATGCCGAGCCTGGCAATTTTATTGAATGAATTTATTCTTTAGTATTTGAAGATAGCTTTGTGCAATCTTGGTAAATATATCTGTTAAAATGAGATGTCGGTAATTTTCATTTTCAATATCATTCATCCAATAACTCTGTATAATGCAATATCTTTGTCCCTATCGATGCCATCAGTAATTTTATTGAATGAATTTATTCTTTAGTATTTGAAGATAGTTTGTGCAATCTTGGTAACATATCTGTTAAAATGAGATGTCGGTGTAATTTTCATTTCTAACATCATTCATCCATTGCATCCTGTATAATGCAATATTCCTTTGTCCCTGTCAGATGCCGCATTCGGTACTTGATTGAATGAATTTATTCTTTAGTATTTGAAGATAGCTTGTGCAATCTTGGTAAATATATCTGTTAAAATGAGAGATGTCCGTGTAATTTTCATTTAACATTGTCTATCCATTGCATCCTGTATAATGCAATATCTTTGTCCCTGTCAGATGCCGCAGAGCCTGGCAATTTTATTGAATGAATTTATTCTTTTAGTATTTGAAGACATTCTGTGCAATCTGGTAAATATTCATAAAATGAGATGTCATGTATCTTTCATTTCTAACATTCATCCATTGCATCCTGTATAATGCAATATTCCTTTGTCCCTGTCAGATGCCGAGCCTGGCAATTTTATTGAATGAATTTATTCTTTATTGAAGATAGCTTTGTGCAATCTTGGTAAATATATCTGTTAAAATGAGATGTCGGTGTAATTTTCATTTCTAACATCATTCATCCATTGCATCCAGTATATCAAATATTCCCTTTATCCTCATTGATGCCTAGAGCCTGGTAATTTTATTGAATGAATTTATTTTGTATTTGAAGATAGCTTTGAAAAATCTTGTACATATCTGTTAAAATGAGATGTCGGTGTAATTTTCATTTCTAATATCATCTCATCCATTGGTATCCCCAGAAATGCAATATTCCTTTGTCCTTGTCAGATGCCGAGCTCTGACAATTTTGTTGAATGAATTTATTCTTTAGTATTTTGAAGATAGTTTGTGTAGTTCCTTGGTAATATCTGTTGTACGAGATGTCGGTGTACTTTTCATTTCTAACATCATTCATCCATTGCATCCTGTATAATGCAAATACTTTGTCCTCGTCAGATGCCGAGCCTGGCAATTTTATTGGAATGAATTTATTCTTTAGTATTTGAAGATATATTTGTGCAATCTTGGTAATATGCCTGTTAAAATGACGTCGGTGTAATTTTCATTTCTAATATCATTCATCCATTGCATCCTGTATAATGCAATATTCCTTTTGTCCTCGTCAGATGCCGAGCCTGGCACTTTATTGAATGAATTTATTCTTTAGTATTTGAAGATAGCTTTGTGCAATCTTGGTAACAGAACGTTAAAATGAGATGTCGGTGTAATTTTCATTTCTAACATCATTCATCCATTGCATCCCGTATAATGCAATATTCCTTTGTCCCTACCGGATGCCGAGCCTGGCAATTTTATTGAATGAATTTGTTCTTTAGTATTTGAAGATAGCTTTGTGCAATCTGGTAAATATATCTGTTAAAATGAGATGTCGGTGTAATTTTCATTTCTAACATCATTCATCCATTGCATCCTGTATAATGCAATATTCCTTTTGTCCCTGTCAGATGCCGAGCCTGGCAATTTTATTGAATGAATTTATTCTTGTATTTGAAGAGGTTTGTGCAATCTTGGTAAATATATCTGTTAAAATGAGATGTCGGTGTACTTTTCATTTCTAACATCATTCATCCATTGCATCCATAATGCAATATTCCTTTGTCCCCGTCGGTTGAGCCTGGCAATTTTATTGAATGAATTATTCTTTATATTTGGAATAGTTGCAGAATTCTTGTAACATATCTGTTAAAATGAGATGCTCGTAATTTCTTCTATTTCTAACACGACTTCATTCATCCATTGCATCCTGTATAATGCAATATTCCTTTTTGTCCCTGTCAGATGCCGAGCCTGGCAATTTTATTGAATGAATTTTATTCTTTAGTATTTGAAGATAGCTTTGTGCAATCTTGGTAAATAATCTGTTAAAATTAGTATACGTCGGTGTAATTTTCATTTCTAAATATCATTCATCCATTGCACCTGTATAATGCAATATCTTTGTCCCTGTCAGATGCTCGGCAATTTTATTGAAATGAATTTATTCTTGTATTGAAATATTTCTTGTGCACTAGGAAATATATCTGTTAAAATGAGATGTCGGGTGTAATTTTCATTTCATTACCATTTTATCCATTGCATCCTTATATAATGCAATATTCTCGTCCTCGTCAGACAGCTTGAGCTCATAATTTTATTGAATGAATTTATTTTAGTATTTGAAGATAGCTTTGTGCACTATAAATATATCTAAATGATGTCGGTAATTTTCATTTCTAACATCATTCATCCATTGCATCCCAGACAATGCAATATTCTCGTCTTCGTCAGATGCCTTCAGAGCCTGGCAATTTTATTGGAATGAATTTATTCTTTGTATTTGAAGAGTTTCTATAATCTTGAAATATATTCGTTAAAATGAGATGTCGGTGTAATTTTCATTTCTAACTCATTCATCCATTGCATCCGTATAATGCAATATTCCTTTGTCCCTGTCAGATGCCGAGCCTGGCAATTTATTGAATGAATTTATTCTTAAGTATTTTAAAGATATCTTTGTGCAAACTTGGTAAATATATCTGTTAAAATGAGATGTCGGTGTAATTTTCATTTCTAACCTCATTCATCCATTGCATCCTGTATAATGCAATATTCCTTTGTCCCTGTCAGATGCCGAGCCTGGCAATTTTATTGAATGAATTTATTCTTTAGTATTTGAAGATAACTTTGTGCAGTCTTGGTAAATATATCTGTTAAAATGAGATGTCGGTGTAATTTTCATTTCTAACATCATTCATCCATTGCATCCTGTATAATGCAATATTCCTTTGTCCCTGTCAGATGCCGAGCCTGGCAATTTTATTGAATGAATTTATTCTTTAGTATTTGAAGATATCTTTGTGCAATCTTGGTAAATATATCTGTTAAAATGAGATGTCGGTGTAATTTTCATTTCTAACATCATTCATCCATTGCATCCTGTATAATGCAATATTCCTTTGTCCCTGTCAGATGCCGAGCCTGGCAATTTTATTGAATGAATTTATTCTTTAGTATTTGAAGATAGCTTTGTGCAATCTTGGTAAATATATCTGTTAAAATGAGATGTCGGTGTAATTTTCATTTCTAACATCATTCATCCATTGCATCCTGTATAATGCAATATTCCTTTGTCCCTGTCAGATGCCGAGCCTGGCAATTTTATTGAATGAATTTATTCTTTAGTATTTGAAGATATCTTTGTGCAATCTTGGTAAATATATCTGTTAAAATGAGATGTCGGTGTAATTTTCATTTCTAACATCATTCATCCATTGCATCCTGTATAATGCAATATTCCTTTGTCCCTGTCAGATGCCGAGCCTGGCAATTTTATTGAATGAATTTATTCTTTAGTATTTGAAGATATCTTTGTGCAATCTTGGTAAATATATCTGTTAAAATGAGATGTCGGTGTAATTTTCATTTCTAACATCATTCATCCATTGCATCCTGTATAATGCAATATTCCTTTGTCCCTGTCAGATGCCGAGCCTGGCAATTTTATTGAATGAATTTATTCTTTAGTATTTGAAGATAGCTTTGTGCAATCTTGGTAAATATATCTGTTAAAATGAGATGTCGGTGTAATTTTCATTTCTAACATCATTCATCCATTGCATCCTGTATAATGCAATATTCCTTTGTCCCTGTCAGATGCCGAGCCTGGCAATTTTATTGAATGAATTTATTCTTTAGTATTTGAAGATATCTTTGTGCAATCTTGGTAAATATATCTGTTAAAATGAGATGTCGGTGTAATTTTCATTTCTAACATCATTCATCCATTGCATCCTGTATAATGCAATATTCCTTTGTCCCTGTCAGATGCCGAGCCTGACAATTTTATTGAATGAATTTATTCTTTAGTATTTGAAGATATCTTTGTGCAATCTTGGTAAATATATCTGTTAGAATGAGTGTCAGTGTATTTTCCATTTCTAACATCATTTGTCAATACATCCTGTATAATGCAATATTCCTTTGTCCCTGTCAGATGCCGAGCCTGGCAATTTTATTGAATAATTTATTCTTTAGTATTTGAAAGGCGCTTTATTACCAATCTTTGTAAATATATCTGTTAAAATGAGATGTCGGTGTAATTTTCATTTCTAACATCATTCATCCATTGCATCCTGTATAATGCAATATTCCTTTGTCCAGATGCCGAGCCTGGCAATTTTATTGGATGATTTTGTCTTTAGTATTTGAAGATATCTTTGGTAATCTTAGTAAAAATATATCTGTTAAAATGAGATGTCGGTGTATTTTCATTTCTAACATCATTCATGTGCATCCTGTATAATGCAATATTCCTTTGTCCCTGTCAAGATGCCGAGCCTGGCAATTTTATTGAATGAATTTATTCTTTAGTATTTAGTATCTTTGTGCAATCTTGGTAAATATATCTGTTAAAATGAGATGTCGGTAATTTTCATTTCTAACATCATTCATCCATTACATCCTGTATAATGCAATATTCCTTTTGTCCTGTCAGATGCCGAGCCTGGCAATTTTATTGAATGAATTTATTCTTTGAAATATTTGAAGATAGCTTTGTGCAATCTTGGTAAATATATCTGTTAAAATGAGATGTCGGTGTAATTTTCATTTCTAACATCATTCATCCATTGCATCCTGTATAATGCAATATTCCTTTGTCCTGTCAGATGCCGAGCCTGGCAATTTTATTGAATGAATTTATTCTTTAGTATTTGAAGGTATTTTATTTTAATCTTGAAAGGTAAATATATCTGTTAAAATGTCAGTGTAATTTTCATTTCTAACATCATTCATCCATTACATCCTGTACCATGCAATATTCCTTTGTCCCTGTCAGATGCCGAGCCTAGCTTAATTTTATTGAATAATTTATTCTTTAGTATTTGAAGATAACTTTATTACCAATCTTGGTAAATATATCTGTTAAAATGAGATGTCGGTGTAATTTTCATTTCTAACATCATTCATCCATTACATCCTGTATAATGCAATATTCCTTTGTCCCTGTCAGATGCCGAAACCTGACAATTTTATTGAATAATTTATTCTTTAGTATTTGAAGATATCTTTGTGCAATCTTGGTAAATATATCTGTTAAAATGAGATGTCGGTGTAATTTTCATTTCTAACATCATTCATCCATTGCATCCTGTATAATGCAATATTCCTTTGTCCTGTCAGATGCCGAGCCTGACAATTTATTGAATGAATTTATTCTTTAGTGGCAGGATAGCTTTGTGCAATCTTGGTAAATATATCTGTTAAAATGAGATGTCAGTGTAATTTTCATTTCTAACATCATTATTATTGCATCTGTATAATGCAATATTCCTTTGTCCCTGTCAGATGCCGAGCCTGAGGCAATTTTATTGAATGAATTTATTCTTTAGTATTTGAAGATATCTTTGTGCAATCTTGGTAAATATATCTGTTAAAATGAGATGTCGGTGTAATTTTCATTTTCATCATTCATCCATTGCATCCTTTGTATAATGCAATATTCCTTTGTCCCTGTCCAGTGCGAGCCCCGCGGCAATTTTATTGAATGAATTTATTCTTTAGTATTTGAAGATATATCTTTGTGCAATCTTGGTAAATATATCTGTTAAAATGAGATGTCGGTGTAATTTTCATTTCTAACATCATTCATCCATTGCATCATATAATGCAATACTTTTGTCCCTGTCAGATGCCGAGCCTGGCAATTTTATTGGAATGAATTTATTCTTTGTAATTTGAATATCTTTGTGCAATCTTGGTAAATATATCTGTTAAAATGAGATGTCGGTGTAATTTTCATTTCTAACATCATTCATCCATTGCATCTATGTCATTCAATATTCCTTTGTCCCTGTCATATGCCGAGCCTGACAATTTTATTGAATGAATTTATTCTTTAGTATTTGAAGATAGCTTTTTGTGCAATCTTGGTAAATATATCTGTTAAAATGAGATGTCGGTGTAATTTTCATTTCTAACATCAAATTTCATCCATTGCATCTAATAATGCAATATTCCTTTGTCCCTGTCAGATGCCGAGCCTGGCAATTTTATTGCCAGAATGAATTTATTCTTTAGTATTTGAAGATATCTTTGTGCAATCTTGGTAAATATATCTGTTAAAATGAATGTCGGTGTAATTTTCATTTCTAACATCATTCATCCATTGCATCCTGTATAATGAAATAATCTTTGTCTCTAATCAGGTACTTGAGCCTGACAATTTTATTGAATGAATTTATTCTTTAGTATTTAAGGAAATATCTTTATTGGTAAATATATCTGTTAAAATGAGATGTCGGTGTAATTTTCATTTCTAACATCATTTCATCAATTGCATCTGTATAATGCAATATTCCTTTGTCTAATGAATTAACGAACCTATTGTTTATTGAATGAATTTATTCTTTAGTATTTGAAGATATCTTTATTACAATCTTGGTAAATATATCTGTTAAAATGAGATGTCGGTGTAATTTTCATTTCTAACATCATTCATCCATTGCATCTGTATAATTCAATATTCCTTTGTCCCTGTCCTTATGCCGAGCCTGGCAATTTTATTGAATAATTTATCTTTAGTATTTGAAGATATCTTTGTGCAATCTTGGTAAATATCTGTTAAATGAAATGTCAGTGTAATTTTCATTTCTAACATCATTCATCCATTGCATCCTGTATAATGCAATATTCCCTTCATCCCTGTCCAGATGCCGAGCCTGGCAATTTATTGAATGAATTTATTCTTTAGTATTTGAAGATATCTTTGTGCAATCTTGGTAAATATATCTGTTAAATGAGATGTCGGTGTAATTTTCATTTCTAACGTCATTCATCCATTGCATCCTGTATAATGCAATATTCCTTTGTCCCTGTCAGATGCCGAGCCTAGCAATTTTATTGAATGAATTTATTCTTTGTATTTGAAGATATCTTTGTGCAATCTTGGTAAATATATCTGTTAAATGAGATGTCGGTATAAATTTTCATTTCTAACATCATTCATCCATTGCATCCTGTATAATGCAATATTCCTTTGTCCCTGTCGTTATACGAGCCTGGCAATTTTATTGAATGAATTTATTCTTTGTGTTAGTATCTTTGTGCAATCTTGGTAAATATATATCTGTTAAAAATGAGATGTCGGTGTAATTTTCATTTCTAACATCATTCATCCATTGCATCCCTAACTAAATGCAATATTCCTTTAATAATCCCTGTCAGATGCCGAGAATACAGCGAATTTTATTGAATAGTTATTCTTTAGTATTTGAAGATATCTTTGTGCAATGTTGATAAATATGTCTGTTAAAATGAGATGTCAATTTTGTAATTTTCAATTCAGCATCATTCATCCATTGCATGTATAATGCAATATTCCTTTGTCCTGTCAGATGCCGAGCCTGACAATTTTATTGAATGAATTTATTCTTTAGTATTTGAAGATATCTTTGGGCAATCTTGGTAAATATATCTGTTAAAATGAGATGTCGGTGTAATTTTCATTTCTAACATCATTCATCCATTGCATCCTGTATAATGCAATATTCCTTTGTCCCTGTCAGATGCCGAGCCTGGCAATTTTATTGAATGAATTTATTCTTTAGTATTTGAAGATATCTTTGTGCAATCTTGGTAAATATATCTGTTAAAATGAGATGTCGGTGTAATTTTCATTTCTAACATCATTCATCCATTGCATCCTGTATAATGCAATATTCCTTTGTCCCTGTCAGATGCCGAGCCTGGCAATTTTATTGAATGAATTTATTCTTTAGTATTTGAAGATATCTTTGTGCAATCTTGGTAAATATATCTGTTAAAATGAGATGTCGGTGTAATTTTCATTTCTAACATCATTCATCCATTGCATCCTGTATAATGCAATATTCCTTTGTCCCTGTCAGATGCCGAGCCTGGCAATTTTATTGAATGAATTTATTCTTTAGTATTTGAAGATATCTTTGTGCAATGTTGGTAAATATATCTGTTAAAATGAGATGTCGGTGTAATTTTCAATTCTAACATCATTCATCCATTGCATCCTGTATAATGCAATATTCCTTTGTCCCTGTCAGATGCCGAGCCTGACAATTTTATTGAATGAATTTATTCTTTAGTATTTGAAGATATCTTTGTGCAATCTTGGTAAATATATCTGTTAAAATGAGATGTCGGTGTAATTTTCATTTCTAACATCATTCATCCATTGCATCCTGTATAATGCAATATTCCTTTGTCCCTGTCAGATGCCGAGCCTGGCAATTTTATTGAATGAATTTATTCTTTAGTATTTGAAGATATCTTTGTGCAATCTTGGTAAATATATCTGTTAAAATGAGATGTCGGTGTAATTTTCATTGCTAACTTCATTCATCCATTGCATCCTGTATAATGCAATATTCCTTTGTCCCTTGTCAGATGCCGAGCATGGCAATTTTATTGAATGAATTTATCTTTTAGTATTTGAAGATATCTTTGTGCAATCTTGGTAAATATATCTGTTAAAATGAGATGTCGGTGTAATTTTCATTTCTAACATCATTCATCCATTGCATCCAAGTAATGCAATATTCCTTTGTCCCTGTCAGATGCCGAGCCTGGCAATTTTATTGAATGAATTTATTCTTTAGTATTTGAAGATAGCTTTGTGCAATCTTGGTAAATATATCTGTTAAAATAGATGTCGGTGTAATTTTCACTTCTAACATCATTCATCCGCTGCATCCCGTATAATGCAATATTCCCTTTGTCCCTGTCAGATGCCGAGCCTGGCAATTTTATTGAATGAATTTATTCTTTAGTATTTGAAGATATCTTTTGTGTAATCTTGTAAATATATCTGTTAAAATGAGATGTCGGTGTAATTTTCATTTCTAACATCATTCATCCATTGCATCCTGTATAATGCAATATTCCTTTGTCCCTGTCAGATGCCGAGCATGGCAATTTTATTGAATGAATTTATTCTTTAGTATTTGAAGATATCTTTGTGCAATCTTGGTAAATATATCTGTTAAAATGAGATGTCGGTGTACTTTCTATTTCTAACATCATTCATCCATTGCATCCTGTATAATGCAATATTCCTTTGTCCCTGTCAGATGCCGAGCCTGGCAATTTTATTGAATGAATTTATTCTTTAGTATTTGAAGATAGCTTTGTGCACCTTGGTAAATATATCTGTTAAAATGAGATGTCGGTGTAATTTTCATTTCTAACATCATTCATCCAGGTAATCCTGTATAATGCAATATTCCTTTGTCCCTGTCAGATGCCGAGCCCGCAATTTTATTGAATGAATTTATTCTTTAGTATTTGAAGATATCTTTGTGCAATCTTGGTAAAATATATCTGTTAAAATGAGATGTCGGTGTAATTTTCATTTCTAATATCATTCATCCATTGCATCCTGTATAATGCAATATTCCTTTGTCCCTGTCAGATGCCGAGCTCCACTTTATTGAATGAATTTATTCTTTAGTATTTGAAGATATCTTTGTGCAATCTTGGTAAATATATCTGTTAAAATGAGATGCCTGTGTAATTTTCATTTCTAACATCATTCATCCATTGCATCCTGGTAATGCAATATTCCTTTGTCCCTGTCAGATGTCAGAGTCATAATTTTATTGGAATGAATTTATTCTTCTTTAGTATTTGAAGATATCTTTGTGCAATCTTGGTAAATATATCTGTTAAATGAGATGTCGGTGTAATTTTCTATTTCTACATTCATCCATTGCATCTCGTATAATGCAATATTCCTTTGTCCCTGTCAGATGCCGAGCCTGGCAATTTTATTGAATGAATTATTCTTTTAGTATTTGAAGATATCTTTGTGCAATCTTGGTAAATATATCTGTTAAATGATGTCAAAAATTTTCATTTTCAATATCATTCATCCATTGCATCCTGTATAATGCAATATTCCTTTGTCCCTGTCAGATGTCATATCAGTAATTTTATTGAATGAATTTATTCTTTAGTATTTGAAGATATCTTTGTGCAATCTTGGTAAATATATCTGTTAAAATGAGATGTCGGTGTAATTTTCATTTCTAACATCATTCATCCATTGCATCCTGTATAATGCAATATTCCTTTGTCCCTGTCAGATGCCGAGCCTGGCAATTTTATTGAATGAATTTATTCTTTATATTTGAAGATATCTTAAAGTAATCTTGCAAATATATCTGTTAAAATGAGATGTCGGTGTATTTACTTAACATCATTCATCCATTGCATCCTGTATAATGCAATATTCCTCGGTCCCTGTCAGATGCCGAGCTCATATTCTTATTGAATGAATTTATTCTTTAGTATTTGAAGATATCTTTTGTATCTTGGTAAATATATCTGTTAAATGATGTCGGTGTAATTTTCTATTTCTAAATATCGATTCATCCATTGCATCCTGTATAATGCAATATTCCTTTGTCCCTGTCAGATGCCGAGCCTGACAATTTTATTGAATGAATTTATTCTTTAGTATTTGAAGATATCTTTGTGCAATCTTTGGTAAATATATCTGTTAAAATGAGATGTCGGTGTAATTTTACTTCTAACATCATTCATCCATTGCATCCTGTATAATGCAATATTCCTTTGTCCCTGTCAGATGCCGGTTCGGCAATTTATTGAATGAATTTCTCGCCCTTTAGTATTTGAAGATATCTTTGTGCAATCTTGGTAAATATATCTGTTAAAATGAGATGTCGGTGTAATTTTCATTTCTAACATCATTCATCCATTGCATCCTGTATAATGCACATTCCTTTGTCCCGTCAGATGCCGAGCCTGGCAATTTTATTGAATGAATTTATTCTTTAGTATTTGAAGATATCTTTGTGCAATCTTTGCAAATATATCTGTTAAAATGAGATGTCGGTGTAATTTTCATTTCTAACATTCATCCATTGCATCCTGTATAATGCAATATTCCTTTGTCCCTGTCAGATGCCGAGCTCGCAATTTTATTGAATGAATTTATTCTTTAGTATTTGTACATATCTTTGTGCAATTCTGGTAAATATATCTGTTAAAATGAGATGTCGGTGTAATTTTCATTTCTAACATCATTCATCCATTGCATCCTGTATAATGCAATATTCTGTTCCTGTCAGATGCCGGAGTCTGGCAATTTTATTTAATGAATTTATTCTTTAGTATTTGAAGATATCTTTGTGCAATCTTGGTAAATATATCTGTTAAAATGAGATACCGTAATTTTCATTTCTAATGATTTATTCATCCATTGGATCCTGTATAATGCAATATTCCTTTGTCCCTGTCAGATGCCGAGCCTGGCAATTTTATTGTTTGAATTTATTCTTAGCATTTGAAGATATCTTTGTGCAATCTTGGTAAATATATCTGTTAAAATGAGATGTCGGTGTAATTTTCATTTCTAACATCATTCATCCATTGCATCCTGTATAATGCAATATTCCTTTGTCCCTGTCAGATGCCGAGCCTGGCAATTTTATTGAATGAATTTATTCTTTAGTATTTGAAGATATCTTTGTGCAATCTTGCAAATATATCTGTTAAAATGAGATACCGGTGTATCATTTCTAACATCATCTCATCCATTGCATCCTGTATAATGCAGTCATTCCTTTGTCCCTGTCAGATGCCGAGCCTGGCAATTTTATTGAATGAATTTATTCTTTAGTATTTGAAGATATCTTTGTGCAATCTTGGTAAATATATCTGTTAAAATGAGATGTCGGGTGTATTCTCATTTCTAACATCATTCATCCATTGCATCCTGTATAATGCAATATTCCTTTGTCCCTGTCAGATGCCGAGCTCGCAATTTTATTGAATGAATTTATTCTTTAGTATTTG
Source organism: Ascarosepion bandense (assembly GCA_037127315.1). Taxonomy (NCBI): domain Eukaryota; kingdom Metazoa; phylum Mollusca; class Cephalopoda; order Sepiida; family Sepiidae; genus Ascarosepion; species Ascarosepion bandense. Next base: position 733,449 of record JBBBDQ010002487.1, on the reverse strand, counting down.
AAGATATCTTTAAAGTAACGGTAAATATATCTGTTAAAATGAGATGTCGGTGGGGATTTTCATTTCTAACATCATTCATCCATTGCATCCTGTATAATGCAATATTCCTTTGTCCCTGTCAGATGCCGAGCCTGGCAATTTTATTGAATGAATTTATTCTTTTAGTATTTGGCAAAGGATATCTTTGTGCAATCTTGGTAAATATATCTGTTAAAATGAGATGTCGGTGTAATTTTCATTTCAACATCATTCATCCATTGCATCCTGTATAATGCAATATTCCTTTGTCCCTGTCAGATGCCGAGCCTGGCAATTTTATTGAATGAATTTATTCTTTAGTATTTGAAGATAGCTTTGTGCAATCTTGGTAAATATATCTGTTAAAATGAGATGCTGTAATTTTCATTTCTTAACATTCATCCATTGCATCCTGTATAATGCAATATTCCTTTGTCCCTGTCAGATGCCGAGCCTGGCAATTTTATTGAATGAATTTATTCTTTAGTATTTGAAGATAGCTTTGTGCAATCTTGGTAAATATATCTGTTAAAATGAGATGTCGGTAATTTTCATTTCTAACATCATTCATCCATTGCATCCTGTATAATGCAATATTCCTTTGTCCCTGTCAGATGCCGAGCCTGGCAATTTTATTGAATGAATTTATTCTTTATATTTGAAGATATCTTGTGCAATCTTGGTAAATATATCTGTTAAAATGAGATGTCGGTGTAATTTTCATTTCTAACATCATTCATCCATTGCATCCTGTATAATGCAATATTCCTTTGTCCCTGTCAGATGCCGAGCCTTGGCAATTTTATTGAATGAATTTATTCTTTAGTATTTGAAGATATCTTTGCAATCTTTGGTAAATATCTGTTAAAATGAGATGTCGGTGTAATTTTCATTTCTAACATCATCTATCCATTGCATCCTGTATAATGCAATATTCCTTTGTCCCTGTCAGATGCCGAGCCTGGCAATTTTATTGAATGAATTTATTCTTAAGTATTTGAAGATAGCTTTGTGCAATCTTGGTAATATATCTGTTAAAAGCAGATGTCGGGTGTGTAATTTTCTATTTCTAAATATCATTCATCCATTGCATCCTGTATAATGCAATATTCCTTTGTCCCTGTCAGATGCCGAGCCTGGCAATTTTATTGAATGAATTTATTCTTTAGTATTTGAAGATATCTTTTTGTGCAATCTTGGTAAATATATCTGTTAAAATGATGTCGGTGTAATTTTCTATTTCAATATCATTCATCCATTGCATCCTGTATAATGCAATATTCCTTTGTCCCTGTCAGATGCCGAGCCTGGCAATTTTATTGAATGAATTATTCTTTAGTATTTGAAGATATCTTTTTGTGCAATCTTTAAAATATATCTGTTAAAATGAGATGTCGGTGTAATTTTTACTTAACATCTATTCATCCATTAACCTGTATAATGCAATATTCCTTTGTCCCTGTCAGATGCCGAGCCTGGCAATTTTATTGAATGAATTTTATTCTTTAGTATTTGAAGATATCTTTGTGCAATCTTGGTAAATATATCTGTTAAAATGAGATGTCGGTGTAATTTTCATTTCTAACATCATTCATCCATTGCATCCTGTATAATGCAATATTCCTTTTTGTCCCTGTCAGTGCCGAGCCTGACAATTTTATTGAATGAATTTATTCTTTAGTATTTGAAGATAGCTTTGTGCAATCTTGGTAAATATATCTGTTAAAATGTGATGTCGGTGTAATTTTCATTTCTAACATTCATCCATTGCATCCTGTATAATGCAATATTCCTTTGTCCCTGTCAGATGCCGAGCCTGACAATTTTATTGAATGAATTTATTCTTTAGTATTTGAAGATATCTTTGTGCAATCTTGGTAAATATATCTGTTAAAATGAGATGTCGTTGTAATTTTCATTTCTAATATCATTCATCCATTGCATCCTGTATAATGCAATATTCCTTTGTCCCTGTCAGATGCCGAGCCTGGCAATTTTATTGAATGAATTTACTTTAGTATTTGAAGATACCTTGAGTAATCTTGGTAAATTACATTTCTCATAAAATGAGATGTCGGTGTAATTTTCATTTCCTTAACATCATTCATCCATTGTATCCTGTATAATGCAATATTCCTTTGTCCTTGTCAGATGCCGAGCCTGGCAATTTTATTGAATGAATTTATTCTTTAGTATTTGAAGATATCTTTGTGCAATCTTGTAAACATATCTGTTAAAATGAGATGTCGGTGTAATTTTCATTTCTAATATCATTCATCCATTGCATCCTGTATAATGCAATATTCCTTTGTCCCTGTCAGATGCCGAGCCTGGCAATTTTATTGAATGAATTTATTCTTTAGTATTTGAAGATATCTTTGTGCAATCTTGGTAAATATATCTGTTAAAATGAGATGTCGGTGTAATTTTCATTTCTAACATCATTCATCCATTGCATCCTGTATAATGCAATATTCCTTTGTCCCTGTCAGATGCCGAGCCTGGCAATTTTATTGAATGAATTTATTCTTTAGTATTTGAAGATATTCTTGTGTAATCTTGGTAAATATATCTGTTAAAATGAGATTGGTGTAATTTTCATTTCTAACATCATTCATCCATTGCATCCCGTATAATGCAATATTCCTTTGTCCCTGTCAGATGCCGAGCCTGACAATTTTGTTGAATGAATTTATTCTTTAGTATTTGAAGATATCTTTGTACAAATCTTGGTAAATATATCTGTTAAAATGAGATATCGGTGTAATTTTCATTTCTAACATCATTCATCCATTGCATCCTGTATAATGCAATATTCCTTTGTCCTGTCAGATGCCGAGCCTGGCAATTTTATTGAATGAATTTATTCTTTAGTATTTGAAGATAACTTTGTGTGCAATCTTGGTAAATATATCTGTTAAAATGAGATGTCAGTGTATTTTCATTTCTAACATCATTCATCCATTGCATCCTGTATAATGCAATATTCCTTTGTCCCTGTCAGATGCCGAGCCTGACAATTTTATTGAATGAATTTATTCTTTAGTATTTGAAGATATATCTTTATTGCAATCTTGGTAAATATATCTGTTAAAATGAGATGTCGTTGTAATTTTCATTTCTATCATTCATCCATTGCATCTCTGTAATGCAATATTCCTTTGTCCCTGTCAGATGTGAACATAGCATTTTATTGAATGAATTTATTCTTTAGTATTTGAAGATATCTTTGTGCAATCTTGGTAAATATATCTGTTAAAATGAGATGTCAGAATCAATTTTCATTTCTAACATAATTCAATATTGCATCCTGTATAATGCAATATTCCTTTGTCCCTGTCAGATGCCGAGCCTGACAATTATATTGAATAGATTTATTCTTTTTAGTATTTGAAGATATCTTTGTGCAATCTTGGAAAATATATTTGTTAAAATGAGATGTCGGTGTAATTTCATTTCTAACATCATTCATCCATTGCATCCTGTATAATGCAATATTCCTTTGTCCCTGTCAGATGCCGAGCCTGGCAATTTTATTGAATGAATTTATTCTTTAGTATTTGAAGGTATCTTTGTGCAATCTTGGTAAATATATCTGTTAAAATGAGATGTCGGTGTAATTTTCATTTCTAACATCATTCATCCATTGCATCTGTATAATGCAATATTCCTTTGTCCCTGTCAGATGCCGAGCCTGGCAATTTTATTGAATGAATTTATTCTTTAGTATTTGAGAAAGATATCTTTGTGCAATCTTGGTAAATATATCTGTTAAATGAGATGTCGGTGTAATTTTCATTTCTAACATCATTCATCCATTGCATCCTGTATAATGCAATATTCACTTTGTCCTGTCAGATGCCAGGCACGTGTTTTGCTGAATGAATTTATTCTTTAGTATTTGAAGATATCTTTGTGCAATCTTGGTAAATATATCTTGTTAAAATGAGATGTCGGTGTAATTTTCATTTCTAACATCATTCATCCATTGCATCCTGTATAATGCAATATTCCTTTGTCCCTGTCAGATGCGAGCCTGGCAATTTTATTGAATGAATTTATTCTTTAGTATTTGAAGATAGCTTTGTGCAATCTTGGTAAATATATCTGTTAAAATGAGATGTCGATTGTAATTTTCATTTCCAACATCATTCATCCATTGCATCCTGTATAATGCAATATTCCTTTGTCCCTGTCAGATGCCGAGCTATTAATTTATTGAATGAATTTATTCTTTAGTATTTGAAGATAGCTTTTGTGCAATCTTGGTAAATATATCTGTTAAAATGAAGTGCCGGTGTAATTTTCATTCATATCCATTCATCCATTGCATCCTGTATAATGCAATATTCCTTTGTCCCTGTCAGATGCCGAGCCTGACAATTTTATTTGAATGAATTTATTCTTTAGTATTTGAAGATAGCTTTGTGCAATCTTGGTAAATATATCTGTTAAAATGAGATGTGAGTGCAATTTTCATTTCTAACATCATTCATCCATTGCATCCTGTATAATGCAATATTCCTTTGTCCCTGTCAGATGCCGAGCCTGACAATTTTATTGAATGAATTTTATTCTTTAGTATTTGAAGATAGCTGTGTGCAATCTTGGTAAATGTATCTATTTAAAATGAGATGTCGGTGTAATTTTCATTTTCTTGCTCATTCATCCATTGCATCCTGTATAATGCAATATTCCTTTGTCCTGTCAGATGCCGAGCCTGGCAATTTTATTGAATGAATTTATTCTTTAGTATTTGAAGATAGCTTTGTACAATCTTGGTAAATATACTATCTGTTAAAATGAGATGTCGATTGTAATTTTTCATTTCTAACATCATTCTATCCCATTGCATCCTGTATAATGCAATATTCTTTGTCCCTGTCAGATGCCGAGCCTGGCAATTTATTGAATAGATTATTCTTTAGTATTTGAAGATATCTTTGTGCAATCTTGGTAAATATATCTGTTAAAATGAGATGTCGGTGTAATTTTCATTTCTAACATCATTCATCCATTGCATCCTGTATAATGCAATATTCCTTTGTCCCTGTCAGATGCCGAGCCTGGCAATTTTATTGAATGAATTTATGCTGTATTGAAAGATATCTTTGTGCAATCTTGGTAAATATATCTGTTAAAATGAGATGTCGGTGTAATTTTCATTTCTAACATCATTCATCCATTGCATCCTGTATAATGCAATATTCCTTTGTCCTTGTCAGATGCCGAGCCTGGCAATTTTGTGGGCTTAGATTTATTCTTTAGTATTGTTGAAGATAGCTTTGTGCAATCTTGGTAAATATATCTGTTAAAATGAGATGTCGGTGTAATTTTCATTTCTAACATCATTCATCCATTGCATCCTGTATAATGCAATATTCCTTTGTCCCTGTCAGATGCCGAGCCTGGCAATTTTATTGAATGAATTTATTCTTTAGTATTTGAAGATATCTTTGTGCAATCTTGGTAAATATATCTGTTAAAATGAGATGTCGGTGTATTTTCATTTCTAACATCATTCATCCATTGCATCCTGTATAATGCAATATTCCTTTGTCCCTGTCAGATGCCGAACCCTGTGAATTTTTATTGAATGAATTTATTCTTTAGTATTTGAAGATAGCTTTGTGCAATCTTGGTAAATATATCTGTTAAAATGAGATGTCAGTGTAATTTTCATTTCTAACATCATTCATGTATAATCCTGTATAATGCAATATTCCTTTGTCCCTGTCAGATGCCGAGCCTGGCAATTTTATTGAATGAATTTATTCTTTAGTATTTGAAGATATCTTTGTGCAATCTTGGTAAATATATCTGTTAAAATGAGATGTCCGGTGTAATTTTCATTTCTAACATCTTCATTCATCCATTGCATCCTGTATAATTCAATATTCCTTTGTCCCTGTCATATGCCGAGCCTGGCAATTTTTATTGAATGAATTTATTCTTTAGTATTTGAAGATATCTTTGTGCAATCTTGGTAAATATATCTGTTAAAATGAGATGTCGGTGTAATTTTCATTTCTAACATCATTCATCCATTGCATATTATGTATAATGCAATATTCATCTGTCCCTGTCAGATGCCGAGACTGGCAATTTTATTGAATAGATTTATTCTTAGTATTTGAAGATATCTTTGTGCAATCTTGGTAAATATATCTGTTAAAATGAGATGTCAGTGTAATTTTCATTTCTAACATCATTCATCCATTGCATCCTGTATAATGCAATATTCCTTTGTCCCTGTCAGATGCCGAGCCTGGCAATTTTATTGAATGAATTTATTCTTTAGTATTTGAAGATATCTTTGTGCAATCTTGGTAAATATATCTGTTAAAATGAGATGTCGGTGTGATTTTCATTTCTAACATCATTCATCCATTGCATCCTGTATAATGCAATATTTGGCCTGTCCCTTTCAGATGCCGAGCCTGGCAATTTTATTGAATGAATTTATTCTTTAGTATTTGAAGATAGCTTTGTGCAATCTTGGTAAATATATCTGTTAAAATGAGATGTCGGTGTAATTTTCATTTCTAACATCATTCATCCATTGCATCCTGTATAATGCAATATTCCTTTGTCCCTGTCAGATGCCGAGCCCTTGGCAATTTTATTGAATGAATTTATTCTTTAGTATTTGAAGATAGCTTGTGCAATCTTGGTAAATATATCTGTTAAAATGAGATGTCGGTGTTATTTTCATTTCTAACATCATTCATCCATAATCCTGTATAATGCAATATTCCTTTGTCCCTGTCAGATGCCGAGCCTTTACAATTTTATTGAATGAATTTATTCTTTAGTATTTGAAGATATCTTTGTGCAATCTTGGTAAATATATCTTGTTAAAATGAGATGTCGGTGTAATTTTCATTTCTAACATCATTCATCCATTGCATCCGTGGCACGCAATATTCCTTTGTCCCTGTCAGATGCCGAGCCTGGCAATTTTATTGAATGAATTTATTCTTTAGTATTTGAAGATATCTTTGTGCAATCTTGGTAAATATATCTGTTAAAATGAGATGTCGGTGTAATTTTCATTTCTAACATCATTCATCCATTGCATCCTGTATAATGCAATATTCCTTTGTCCCTGCCGGGATGCCGAGCCTGACAATTTTGTTGAATGAATTTATTCTTTAGTATTTGAAGATATCTTTGTGCAATCTTGGTAAATATATCTGTTAAAATGAGATGTCGGTGTAATTTTCATTTCTAACATCATTCATCCATTGCATCCTGTATAATGCAATATTCCTTTGTCCCTGTCAGATGCCGAGCCTGGCAATTTTATTGAATGAATTTATTCTTTAGTATTTGAAGATAGCTTTGTGCAATCTTGGTAAATATATCTGTTAAAATGAGATGTCATAATTTTCTACTTTCTAACATCATTCATCCATTGCATCCTGTATAATGCAATATTCTTTTGTCCCTGTCAGATGCCGAGCCTGACAATTTTATTGAATGAATTTATTCTTTAGTATTTGAAGATAGCTTTGTGCAATCTTGGTAAATATATCTGTTAAAATGAGATGTCGGTGTAATTTTCATTTTTAACATCATTCATCCATTGCATCCTGTATAATGCAATATTCCTTTGTCCCTGTCAGATGCCGAGCCTGACAATTTTATTGAATGAATTTATTCTTTAGTATTTGAAGATAGCTTTGTGCAATCTTGGTAAATATATCTGTTAAAATGAGATGTCGGTGTAATTTTCATTTCTAACATCATTCATCCATTGCATCCTGTATAATGCAATATTCCTTTGTCCCTGTCAGATGCCGAGCCTGACAATTTTATTGGAATGAATTTATTCTTTAGTATTTGAAGATAGCTGTGTGCAATCTTGGTAAATATATCTGCTAAATGAGATGTCGGTGTAATTTTCATTTCTAACATCATTCATCCATTGCATCCCGTATAATGCAATATTCCTTTGTCCCTGTCAGATGAGCCTGGCAATTTTATTGAATGAATTTATTCTTTAGTATTTGAAGATAGCTTTGTGCAATCTTGGTAAATATATCTGTTAAAATGAGATGTCGGTGTAATTTTCATTTCTAACATCATTCATCCATTGCATCCTGTATAATGCAATATTCCTTTGTCCCTGTCAGATGCCGAGCCTGGCAATTTTATTGAATGAATTTATTTTGGCATTTGAAGATATCTTTGTGCAATCTTGGTAAATATATCTGTTAAAATGAGATGTCGGTGTAATTTTCATTTTTAACATCATTCATCCATTGCATCCTGTATAATGCAATATTCCTTTGTCCCTGTCAGATGCCGAGCCTGGCAATTTTATTGAATGAATTTATTCTTTAGTATTTGAAGATATCTTTGTGCAATCTTGGTAAATATATCTGTTAAAATGAGATGTCGGTGTAATTTTCATTTCTAACATCATTCATCCATTGCATCCTGTATAATGCAATATTCCTTTGTCCTTGTCAGATGCCGAGCCTGGCAATTTTATTGAATGAATTTATTCTTTAGTATTTGAAGATAGCTTTGTGCAATCTTGTAAAATATATCTGTTAAAATGAGATGTCGGTAATTTTCATTTCTAACATCATTCATCCATTGCATCCTGTATAATGCAATATTCCTTTGTCCCTGTCAGATGCCGAGCCTTGGCAATTTTATTGAATGAATTTGTCTTTTAGTATTTGAAGATATCTTTGTGCAATCTTAAAATATATCTGTTAAAATGAGATGTCGTAATTTTCTCTATTTCTAACATCATTCATCCATTGCATCCTGTATAATGCAATATTCCTTTGTCCCTGTCAGATGCCGAGCCTGGCAATTTTATTGAATGAATTTGCCTTTTTTAGTATTTGAAGATAGCTTTGTGCAATCTTGGTAAATATATCTGTTAAAATGAGATGTCGGTGTAATTTTCATTTCTAACATCATTCATCCATGTAATCCTGTATAATGCAATATTCCTTTGTCCCTGTCAGATGCCGAGCCTGGCAATTTTATTGAATGAATTTATTATTCTTTAGTATTTGAAGATATCTTTGTGCAATCTTGGTAAATATATCTGTTAAAATGAGATGTCGGTGTAATTTTCATTTCTAACATCATTCATCCATTGCATCCTGTATAATTCAATATTCCTTTGTCCCTGTCATATGCCGAGCCTGGCAATTTTATTGAATGAATTTATTCTTTAGTATTTGAAGATATCTTTGTGCATCTTGGTAAATATATCTGTTAAAATGAGATGTCGGTGTAATTTTCATTTCTAACATTCATCCATTGCATCCTGTATAATGCAATATTCCTTTGTCCCTGTCAGATGCCGAGACTGGCAATTTTATTGAATGAATTTATTCTTTAGTATTTGAAGATATCTTTGTGCAATCTTGGTAAATATATCTGTTAAAATGAGATGTCGGTGTAATTTTCATTTCTAACATCATTCATCCATTGCATCCTGTATAATGCAATATTCCTTTGTCCCTGTCAGATGCCGAGCCTGGCAATTTTATTGAATGAATTTATTCTTTAGTATTTGAAGATATCTTTTGTGCAATCTTGGTAAATATATCTGTTAAAATGAGATGTCGGTGTAATTTTCATTTCTAACATCATTCATCCATTGCATCCTGTATAATGCAATATTCCTTTGTCCCTTTCAGATGCCGAGCCTGGCAATTTTATTGAATGAATTTATTCTTTAGTATTTGAAGATAGCTTTGTGCAATCTTGGTAAATATATCTGTTAAAATGAGATGTCGGTGTAATTTTCATTTCTAACATCATTCATCCATTGCATCCTGTATAATGCAATATTCCTTTGTCCCTGTCAGATGCCGAGCCTGGCAATTTTATTGAATGAATTTATTCTTTAGTATTTGAAGATAGCTTTGTGCAATCTTGGTAAATATATCTGTTAAAATGAGATGTCGGTGTTATTTTCATTTCTAACATCATTCATCCATGTAATCCTGTATAATGCAATATTCCTTTGTCCCTGTCAGATGCCGAGCCTGGCAATTTTATTGAATGAATTTATTCTTTAGTATTTGAAGATATCTTTGTGCAATCTTGGTAAATATATCTGTTAAAATGAGATGTCGGTGTAATTTTCATTTCTAACATCATTCATCCATTGCATCCTGTATAATTCAATATTCCTTTGTCCCTGTCATATGCCGAGCCTGGCAATTTTATTGAATGAATTTATTCTTTAGTATTTGAAGATATCTTTGTGCAATCTTGGTAAATATATCTGTTAAAATGAGATGTCGGTGTAATTTTCATTTCTAACATCATTCATCCATTGCATCCTGTATAATGCAATATTCCTTTGTCCCTGTCAGATGCCGAGACTGGCAATTTTATTGAATGAATTTATTCTTTAGTATTTGAAGATATCTTTGTGCAATCTTGGTAAATATATCTGTTAAAATGAGATGTCGGTGTAATTTTCATTTCTAACATCATTCATCCATTGCATCCTGTATAATGCAATATTCCTTTGTCCCTGTCAGATGCCGAGCCTGGCAATTTTATTGAATGAATTTATTCTTTAGTATTTGAAGATATCTTTGTGCAATCTTGGTAAATATATCTGTTAAAATGAGATGTCGGTGTAATTTTCATTTCTAACATCATTCATCCATTGCATCCTGTATAATGCAATATTCCTTTGTCCCTGTCAGATGCCGAGCCTGGCAATTTTATTGAATGAATTTATTCTTTAGTATTTGAAGATATCTTTGTGCAATCTTGGTAAATATATCTGTTAAAATGAGATGTCGGTGTAATTTTCATTTCTAACATCATTCATCCATTGCATCCTGTATAATGCAATATTCCTTTGTCCCTTTCAGATGCCTTGTTCATAATTATTTGAATGAATTTTATTCTTTAGTATTTGTAATATAGTCAGGCAATCTTTGTGTATATCTGTTAAATGAGATGGTACTTAACATCATTCATCCATTGCATCCTGTATAATGCAATATTCTCAACTGATGCTGAGCCTGGCAATTTTATTGAATGAATTTATTTTTGTGTATATTTAGCATAGCTTTCAGCAATTCTTTAACATATCTATGTTAAAATGAGATGTCGTTATTTTTCATTTTCATTAATTTAATATTCATCCATGTAATCCTTTAGTAATGGTAATATTATCTTTGTCCTCTATTTTTCAGATGCTGAGCCTGCAATTTTATTGAACAATTTATTCTTGTAAGTATTTGTGTTATACCTGCAATTCTTGGTAAATATACCTGTTAAAATGAGATGTCGGTGTAATCATTTCAACATCATTCATCCAACAGAACTTGCATAATTCAATATCTTTTTGTTCCTGTCATATGCCGTTTCGGTAATTTTATTGAACAATTTATTCTTTAGTATTTAAGATATTCTTGTGCAATCTTTGGTAAATATATCTGTTAAAATGAGATGTTTGCACTTTTCTATTTTCAATATTATCATTCATCCATTGCATCCCATAATGCAATATTCTTGTCTTTATTGGATGCCGAGACTGGCAATTTTATTAATAATTCATTTTTATATTTGAATATATCTTTGGTGCAACTTGGTAAATATATCTGTTAAATGAGATGTCGGTGTAATTTCTTCTATTTCTAACATCATTCATCCATTGCATCCTGTATAATGCAATATCTTTGTCCCTGTCGATGCCGAGCCTGTGGCAATTTTATTGAATGAATTTATTCTTTATATTTGAAGATATCTTTGTGCAATCTTGGTAAATATATCTGTTAAAATGAGATGTTTGTGGCACTTTTCATTTCTTAACATCATTCATCCCATTGCATCCTGTATAATGCAATATTCCTTTGTCTCTGTCAGATGCCGAGCCTGGCAATTTCTTTATTGGAATGAATTTTGTCTTTAGTATTTAATATATCTTTGTGCACCTTGGTAAATACATCATGGTAAAATGAGATGTCGGTACTTTTCTATTTCTAACATCATTCATCCATTGCATCCTGTAGTAATGCAATATTCCTTTGTCTCGTCAGATGCTTGAGCTTCCGTGTAATTTTATTGAATGAAATTGATTCTTGAACATTGAAGGATAGCTTGTGCAATCTTGGTAAAACATATCTGTTAAAATGATGTCATATTTTCATTTTCAACACTATTCATCCATGTAATCCCTAGCAATGCAATATTCCTTTGTCCTCAACAATGCCGAGCCCAAGTACTATTGAATGAATTTATTCTTGTATTTGAAGATATCTTTGTGCAATCTTGGTAAATATATCTGTTAAAATGAGATGTCGGTGCACTTTCATTTCTAACATCATTCATCCATTGCATCCTATAATTCAATATTCCTTTGTCCTCAATACAGTTGAGCCTCTATAATTTATTGAATGAATTTATTCTTTAGTATTTGAAGATATTTCAGCAATTCATAAATATATCTGTTAAAATGAGATGTCATAATTTTTTCATTTCTAACATTTCATCTATCCATTGCATCCGTATACCTATTCTTTTGTCCCTGTCAGATGCCGAGACTGTAATTTTATTGAATGAATTTATTCTTTTAGTATTTGAAGATACTTTTGCAATCTTGGTAAATATATCTGCTAAATGAGATGTCGGTGTAATTTTCATTTCTAACATCATTCATCCATTGCATCCCTGGTATACGTATAAATATTCTCGAACCTGGCTGATAAGCCGAGCCCATAAATTTTATTGAATGAATTTATCTTTTAGTATTTGATACTTCAGCAATCTTTAAATATATCTGTTAAATGATGTTTGGTGCACTTACTTAACATCATTCATCCATTGGTATCCGTATAATGCAATATTCCTTTGTCCCTGTCAGATGCCGAGACTGGCAATTTTATTGAATGAATTTATTCTTTAGTATTTGAAGATATCTTTGTGCAATCTTGGTAAATATATCTGTTAAAATGAGATGTCGGTGTAATTTTCATTTCTAACATCATTCATCCATTGCATCCTGTATAATGCAATATTCCTTTGTCCCTGTCAGATGCCGAGCCTGGCAATTTTATTGAATGAATTTATTCTTTAGTATTTGAAGATATCTTTGTGCAATGTTGGTAAATATATCTGTTAAAATGAGATGTCGGTGTAATTTTCAATTCTAACATCATTCATCCATTGCATCCTGTATAATGCAATATTCCTTTGTCCCTGTCAGATGCCGAGCCTGACAATTTTATTGAATGAATTTATTCTTTAGTATTTGAAGATATCTTTGTGCAATCTTGGTAAATATATCTGTTAAAATGAGATGTCGGTGTAATTTTCATTTCTAACATCATTCATCCATTGCATCCTGTATAATGCAATATTCCTTTGTCCCTGTCAGATGCCGAGCATGGCAATTTTATTGAATGAATTTATTCTTTAGTATTTGAAGATATCTTTGTGCAATCTTGGTAAATATATCTGTTAAAATGAGATGTCGGTGTAATTTTCATTTCTAACATCATTAATCCATTGCATCCTGTATAATGCAATATTCCTTTGTCCCTGTCAGATGCCGAGCCTGGCAATTTTATTGAATGAATTTATTCTTTAGTATTTGAAGATAGCTTTGTGCAATCTTGGTAAATATATCTGTTAAAATGAGATGTCTGTGTAATTTTCATTTCTAAAATCATTCATCCATTGCATCCTGTATAATGCAATATTCCTTTGTCCCTGTCAGATGCCGAGCCTGGCAATTTTATTGAATGAATTTATTCTTTAGTATTTGAAGATATCTTTGTGCAATCTTGGTAAATATATCTGTTAAAATGAGATGTCGGTGTAATTTTCATTTCTAACATCATTCATCCATTGCATCCTGTATAATGCAATATTCCTTTGTCCCTGTCAGATGCCGAGCCTGGCAATTTTATTGAATGAATTTATTCTTTAGTATTTGAAGATATCTTTGTGCAATCTTGGTAAATATATCTGTTAAAATGAGATGTCGGTGTAATTTTCATTTCTAACATCATTCATCCATTGCATCCTGTATAATGCAATATTCCTTTCTCCTTGTCAGATGCCGAGCCTGGCAATGTTATTGAATGAATTTATTCTTTAGTATTTGATGATAGCTTTGTGCAATCTTGGTAAATATATCTGTTAAAATGAGATGTCGGTGTAATTTCTATTTCTTAACATCATTCATCCATTGCATCCTGTATAATGCAATATTCCTTGTCCCTGTCAGATGCCGAGCCTGGCAATTTTATTGAATGAATTTATTCTTTAGTATTTGAAGATATTCAGCAATTTTGGTAAATATATCTTAAGTTGAAATGATGTCGGTGTAATTTTCTTCATTTCAACATCATATTCAATTCATTGCATCCTGTATAATGCAATATTCCTTTGTCCCTGTCAGATGCCGGGAGCTCTGGCAATTTTATTGAATGAATTTATTTCAATATTTAAAGGATAGCTTTGTGCAATCTTTGGTAAATATATCTGTTAAAATGAGATGTCGGTGTTATTTTCATTTCTGCAATATCATTCATCCATGTAATCCGTATAATGCAATATTCCTTTGTCCCTGTCAGATGTCAGAGCCTTGGCAATTTTATTGAATGAATTTATTCTTTAGTATTTGAAGATATCTTTGTGCAACTTGGTAAATATATCTGCGAATGAGACGTTTGCACTTTCATTTCTGGAATATCACTATCCATTGCATCCTTTTATAATTCAATATTCCTTTGTCCCTGTCATATGCTTGAGCTCTGCAATTTTATTGAATGAATTTATTCTTTAGTATTTGAAGATATCTTTGTGCAATCTTGGTAAATATATCTGTTAAAATGAGATGTCGGTGTAATTTTCATTTCTAACATCATTCATCCATTGCATCCCATAATGCAATATTCCTTTGTCCCTGTCAGATGCCGAGACTGGCAATTTTATTGAATGAATTTATTCTTTAGTATTTGAATATATCTTCATAATCTTGGTAAATATATCTGTTAAAATGAGATGTCGGTGTAATTTCATTTAACATCATTCATCCATTGCATCCTGTATAATGCAATATTCCCTTGTCCCTGTCAGATGCCGAGCCTGGCAATTTTATTGAATGAATTTATTCTTTAGTATTTGAAGATGTCTTAGCACCTTGTAACATATCTGTTAAAATGAGATGTCATGTAATTTTCATTTCTAACATCATTCATCCATTGCATCCTGTATAATGCAATATTCCTTTGTCCCTGTCAGATGCCGAGCCTGGCAATTTTATTGGAATGAATTTATTCTTTAGTATTTGAAGACATCTTTGTGCAACTCTGGTAAATATATTCAAATGAGATGTCGGTGTAATTTTCATTTTCAACACCATCCATTGCATCCTGTATAATGCAATATTCCTTTGTCCCTGTCAGATGCCGAGCCTGGCAATTTTAATAATCAGAATTTGTTCTTTAGTATTTGAAGATGGTCTTTATGCAATCTTGGTAAATATATTCGTTAAAACGAGATGCTTGTGTAATTTTCAATTCTAACATCATTCATCCATTGCATCCTGTATAACGCAATATTCCTTTGTCCCCGTCAGACGCCGAGCCTGACAATTCTTATTGAATGAATTTATTCTTTAGTATTTGAAGATATCTTTTGTGCAATCTGGTAACATATCTGTTAAAATGAGATGTCGGTAATTTTCATTTTTAACATCATTCATCCATTGCATCCTGTATAATGCAATATTCCTTTGTCCCTGTCAGATGCCGAGCATGGCAATTTTATTGAATGAATTTATTCTTTAGTATTTGAAGATATCTTTGTGCAATCTTGGTAAATATATCTGTTAAAATGAGATGTCGGTGTAATTTTCATTTCTAACATCATTAATCCATTGCATCCTGTATAATGCAATATTCCTTTGTCCCTGTCAGATGCCGAGCCTGGCAATTTTATTGAATGAATTTATTCTTTAGTATTTGAAGATAGCTTTGTGCAATCTTGGTAAATATATCTGTTAAAATGAGATGTCGAAAAATAATTTCAATTTAAGATTATTCATCCATTGCATCCTGTATAATGCAATATTCCTTTTGTCCCTGTCAGATGCCGAGCCTTAAATTTTATTGAATGAATTTATTCTTTAGTATTTGAAGACATTCCTTTGTGCAATCTTGGTAAATATATCTGTTAAAATGAGATGTCGGTGTAATTTTCATTTAACATCATTCATCCATTGCATCCTGTATAATGCAATATTCCTTTGTCCCTGTCAGATGCCGAGCTCTCCATAATTTTATTGAATGGATTTGTTCTTTAGTATTTGAAGATATCTTTGTGCAATCTTGGTAAATATATCTGTTAAAATGAGATGTCGGTGTATCATTTCTAACATCATTCATCCATTGCATCCCATAATGCAATATTCCTTTGTCCCTGTCAGATGCCGAGCCTGGCAATTTTATTGAATGAATTTATTCTTGGGTATTTGAAGACATTCGTGCAATTCGTAAATATCTGTTAAAATGAGATGTCGGTGTAATTTTCATTTCTACTATCATTCATCCATTGCATCCTGTATAATGCAATATTCCTTTGTCCCCGTCAGATGCCGAGCCTGGCAATTTTATTGAATGAATTTATTCTTTAGTATTTGAAGATATCTTTGTGCAATCTTGGTAAATATATCTGTTAAAATGAGATGTCGGTGTAATTTTCATTTCTAACATCATTCATCCATTGCATCCTGGGCAATGCAATATTCCTTTGTCCCTGTCAGATGTCATTGAGGCCTGGCAATTTTATTGAATGAATTTATTCTTTAGTATTTGAAGATATCTTTGTGCAATCTTGGTAAATACATTCGTTAAAATGAGATGTCGGTGTAATTTTCATTTCTAACATCATTCATCCATTGCATCCCGTATAATGCAATATTCCTTTGTCCCTGTCAGATGAGCCTGGCAATTTTATTGAATGAATTTATTCTTTAGGTATTTAACATCTTGTGCAATCTTGGTAAATATATCTGTTAAAATGAGATGTCGGTGTAATTTTCATTTCTAACATCATTCATCCATTGCATCCTGTATAATTCAATATTCCTTTGTCCCTGTCATATGCCGAGCCTGGCAATTTTATTGAATGAATTTATTCCTTAGTATTTGAAGATATCTTTGTGCAATCTTGGTAAATATATCTGTTAAAATGAGATGTCGGTGTAATTTTCATTTCTAACATCATTCATCCATTGCATCCTGTATAATGCAATATTCCTTTGTCCCTGTCAGATGCCGAGCCTGGCAATTTTATTGAATGAATTTATTCTTTAGTATTTGAAGATATCTTTGTGCAATCTTGTAAATATATCTGTTAAAATGAGATGTCGGTGTAATTTTCATTTCTAACATCATTCATCCATTGCATCCTGTATAATGCAATATTCCTTTGTCCCTGTCAGATGCCGAGCCTGGCAATTTTATTGAATGAATTTATTCTTTAGTATTTGAAGATATTCTCGTGCAATCTTGGTAAATATATCTGTTAAAATGAGATGTCGGTGTAATTTTCATTTCTAACATCATTCATCCATTGCATCCTGTGTATAATGCAATATTCCTTTGTCCCTGTCAGATGCCGAGCCTGGCAATTTTATTGAATGAATTAATTTTTTAGTATTTGAAGAGTTATCTTTGTGCAATCTTGGTAAATATATCTGTTAAAATGAGATGTCGGTGTAATTTTTTCATTTCTAACATCATTCATCCATTGCATCCTGTATAATGCAATATTCCTTTGTCCTCGTCAGATGCCGAGCCTGGCAATTTTATTGAATGAATTTATTCTTTAGTATTTGAAGATACCTTGTGCAATCTTGCAAATATATCTGTTAAAATGAGATGTCGGTGTAATTTTCATTTCTAACATCATTCATCCATTGCATCCTGTATAATGCAATATTCTCTTGTCCCTGTCAGATGCCGAGCCTGGCAATTTTATTGAATGAATTTATTCTTTAGTATTTGAAGATATCTTTGTGCAATCTTTTGGTAAATATATCTGTTAAAATGAGATGTCGGTGTAATTTTCATTTCTAACATCATTCATCCATTGCATCCTGTATAATGCAATATTCCTTTGTCCCTGTCAGATGCCGAGCCTGGCAATTTTATTGAATGAATTTTGTCTTTAGTATTTGAAGACAGCTTTGTGCAATCTTGGTAAAATATATCTGTTAAAATGAGATGTCGGTGTAATTTTCATTTTCAATATCATTCATCCATTGCATCCTGTATAATGCAATATTCCTTTGTCCCTGTCAGATGCCGAGCCTGGCAATTTTATTGAATGAATTTATTCTTTAGTATTTGAAGATATCTTTGTGCAATCTTGGTAAATATATCTGTTAAAATGAGATGCCGGTGTAATTTTCTATTTGCTATCATTCATCCATTGCATCTGTATAATGCAAATATTCCTTTGTCCCTGTCAGATGCCGAGCCTGGCAATTTTATTGAATGAATTTATTTTAGTATTTCTGAAGATATTCTTGTGCACCTTGGTAAATATATCTGTTAAAATGAGATGTCGGTGTAATTTTCATTTTCAATATCATTCATCCATTGCATCCTGTATAATGCAATATTCCTTTGTCCCTGTCAGGTGCCGAGCCTGGCAATTTTATTGAATGAATTTATCTTTAGTATTTGAAGATAGCTTTGTGCAATCTTGGTAAATATATCTGTTAAAATGAGATGTCGGTGTAATTTTCATTTCTTAACATCATTCATCCATTGCATCCTGTATAATGCAATATTCCTTTGTCCCTGTCAGATGCCGAGCCTGGCAATTTTATTGAATGAATTTATTCTTTATATTTGAAGATATCTTTGTGCAATCTTGGTAAATATATCTGTTAAAATGAGATGTCGGTGTAATTTTCTATTTCTAACATCATTCATCCATTGCATCCTGTATAATGCAATATTCCTTTGTCCCTGTCAGATGCCGAGCCTGGCAATTTTATTGAATGAATTTATCTTATTATTTGAAGATATCTTTGTGCAATCTTTGGTAAATATATCTGTTAAAATGAGATGTCGGTGTAATTTTCATTTCTAACATCATTCATCCATTGCATCCTGTATAATGCAATATTCCTTTGTCCCTGTCAGATGCCGAGCCTGACAATTTTATTGAATGAATTTATTCTTTAGTATTTGAAGATAGCTTGTGCAATCTTGGTAAATATATCTGTTAAAATGAGATGTCGGTGTAATTTTCATTTCTGCATCATTCATCCATTGCATCCTGTATAATGCAATATTCCTTTGTCCCTGTCAGATGCTGAGCTCTGACAATTTTATTGAATGAATTTATTCTTAATATTTGAAGAGATTCTGTGCAATCTTGGTATATATATCTGTTAAAATGAGATGTCGGTGTAATTTCTATTTCTAACATCATTCATCCATTGCATCCTGTATAATGCAATATTCCTTTGTCCCTGTCAGATGCCGAGCTCCAGTAACTTATTGAATGAATTTATTTCTTGGCATTTGAAGATATCTTTGTGCAATATTGGTAAATATATCTGTTAAAATGAGATGTCGGTGTAATTTTCATTTCTAATATCATTCATCCATTGCACTGTATAATGCAATATTCCTTTGTCCCTGTCAGATGCCGAGCCTGACAATTTTATTGAATGAATTTATTCTTTAGTATTTGAAGATATCTTTGTGCAATCTTGGTAAATATATCTGTTAAAATGAGATGTCGGGGTAATTTCATTTTTAAATATCATTCATCTGGTTGTGATCTCAGACAATGCAATATTCCTTTGTCCCTGTCAGATGCCGAGCCTGGCAATTTTATTGAATGAATTTATTCTTTAGTATTTGAAGATATCTTTGCGCAATCTTGGTAAATATATCTGTTAAAATGAGATGTCGGTGTAATTTTCATTTCTAACATCATTCATCCATTGCATCCTGTATAATGCAATATCCCTTTCTGTCCCTGTCAGATGCTTGAGCCTAGCAATTTTATTGAATGAATTTATTCTTTGGGGCATTTGAAGATATCTTTGTGCAATCTTGGTGTAAATATATCCGTTAAAATGACGTTTGTGTAATTTTCATTTCTAACATCATTCATCCATTGCATCCTGTATAATGCAATATTCCTTTGTCCCTGTCAGATGCCGAGCCTGACAATTTTATTGAATGAATTTATTCTTTAGTATTTGAAGATATCTTCTTTGTGCAATCTTGGTAAATATATCGTTAAAATGAGATGTCGCAGTGTAATTTTCATTTCTAACATCATTCATCCATTGCATCCTGTATAATGCAATATTCCTTTGTCCCTGTCAGATGCCGAGCCTGACAATTTTATTGAATGAATTTATTCTTTAGTATTTGAAGATAGATTTTGCAATCTGTGTGGTATCTGTTAAAATGAGATGTCGGTGTAATTTTCATTTCTAACATCATTCATCCATTGCATCCTGTATAATGCAATATTCCTTTGTCCTCGTCAGATGCCGAGCCTGGCAATTTTATTGAATGAATTTATTCTTTAGTATTTGAAGATAGCTTTGTGCAATCTTGGTAAATATATCTGTTAAAATGAGATGTCGGTGTAATTTTCATTTCTAACATCATTCATCCATTGCATCCTGTATAATGCAATATTCCTTTGTCCCTGTCAGATGCCGAGCCTGACAATTTTATTGAATGAATTTATTCTTAATATTTGAAGATATCTTTGTGCAATCTTGGTAAATATATCTGTTAAATGAGATGCCTGTGTAATTTTCATTTCTAACATCATTCATCCATTGCATCCTGTAAAATGGCAATATTCTCTTGTCCCTGTCAGATGCCGAGCCTGGCAATTTTATTGAATGAATTTATTCTTTAGTATTTGAAGATATCTTTGTGCAATCTTGGTTAAATATATCTGTTAAAATGAGATGTCGGTGTAATTTTCTATTTCTAACATCATTCATCCATTGCATCCTGTATAATGCAATATTCCTTTGTCCCTGTCAGATGCCGAGCCTGACAATTTTATTGAATGAATTTATTCTTTAGTATTTGGGAAGATATCTTTGTGCAATCTTGGTAAATATATCTGTTAAAATGAGATGTCGGTGTAATTTTCATTTCTAACATCATTCATCCTATTGCATCCTGTATAATGCAATATTCCTTTGTCCCTGTCAGATGCCGAGCCTGGCAATTTTATTGAATGAATTTATTCTTTTAAAGTATTTGAAGATATCTTTGTGCAATCTTGGTAAATATATCTGTTAAAATGAGATGTCGGTGTAATTTTCATTTCTAACATCATTCATCCATTGCATCCTGTATAATGCAATATTCCTTTGTCCCTGTCAGATGCCGAGCCTGGCAATTTTATTGAATGAATTTATTCTTTAGTATTTGAAGATATCTTTGTGCAATCTTGGTAAATATATCTGTTAAAATGAGATGTCGGTGTAATTTTCATTTCTGCATCAACATCATTCATCCATTGTATCCTGTATAATGCAATATTCCTTTGTCCCTGTCAGATGTCAGAGCCTGACAATTTTATTGAATGAATTTATTCTTAGTATTTGAAGATATCTTTGTGCAATCTGGTAAATATCTGTTAAAACAGATGTCGGTGGATGTCATTTTAAAGATTATTCATCCATTGCATCCTGTATAATGCAATATTCCTTTGTCCCTGTCAGATGCCGAGCCTGACAATTTTATTGAATGAATTTATTCTTTAGTATTTGAAGATATCTTTGTGCAATCTTGGTAAATATATCTGTTAAATGAGATGTCGGTGTAATTTTCATTTCTAACATCATTCATCCATTGCATCCTGTATAATGCAATATTCCTTTGTCCCTGTCAGATGCCGAGCCTGGCAATTTTATTGAATGAATTTATTCTTTAGTATTTGAAGATAGCTTTCTTTGCGCAATCTTGGTAAATATATCTGTTAAAATGAGATGTCGGTGTAATTTCTTTTCTATTTCTAACATCATTCATCCATTGTGGCATCCTGTATAATGCAATATTCCTTTGTCCCTGTCAGATGCCGAGCCTGACAATTTTGTCAATGAATTTATTCTTTATCAAGATATCTTTTGTAATCCTTGGTAAATATATCTGTTAAATGATACATTGGTGTACTTTCATTTCTAATAATTATTCATCCATTGCATCCTGTATAATGCAATATTCCTTTGTCCCTGTCAGATGCCGAGCCAGGCAATTTTATTGAATGAATTTATTCTTTTAGTATTTGAAGATATCTTTGTGCAATCTTGGTAAATATATCTGTTAAAATGAGATGTCGGTGTAATTTTCATTTCTAACATCATTCATCCATTGCATCCTGTATAATGCAATATCCCTTTGTCCCTGTCAGATGCCGAGCCTGGCAATTTTATTGAATGAATTTATTCTTTAGTATTTTAAAGATATCTTTGTGCAATCTTGGTAAATATATCTGTTAAAATGAGATGTCGGTAATTTTCATTTCTAACATTCATCCATTGCATCCTGTATAATGCAATATTCCTTTGTCCCTGTCAGATGCCGAGCCTGACAATTTTATTGAATGAATTTATTCTTTAGTATTTGAAGATATCTTTGTGCAATCTTGGTAAATATATCTGTTAAAATGAGATGTCGGTGTAATTTTCATTTCTAACATCATTCATCCATTGCATCCTGTATAATGCAATATTCCTTTGTCCCTGTCAGATGCCGAGCCTGACAATTTTATTGAATGCACTTATTCTTTTAGTATTTGAAGATATCTTTGTGCAATCTTGGTAAATATATCTGTTAAAATGAGATGTCGGTAATTTTCATTTCTAACATCATTCATCCATCCTGTAGAATGCAATATCTCTTTGTCCCTGTCAGATGCCGAGCCTGGCAATTTTATTGAATGAATTTATTCTTTAGTATTTGAAGATAGCTTTGTGCAATCTTGGTAAATATATCTGTTAAAATGAGATGTCGGTGTAATTTTCATTTCTAACATCATTCATCCATTGCATCCCGTATAATGCAATATTCCTTTGTCCCTGTCAGATTATTTGGCAATTTTATTGAATGAATTTATTCTTTAGTATTTGAAGATAGCTTTGTGCAATCTTGGTAAATATATCTGTTAAAATGAGATGTCGGTGTAATTTTCATTTCTAACATCATTCATCCATTGCATCCTGTATAATGCAATATTCCTTTGTCCCTGTCAGATGCCGAGCCTGGTATTGAATGAATTTATCTCTTTTTTAGTATTTGAAGATATCTTTGTGCAATCTTGGTAAATATATCTGTTAAAATGAGATGCTGTGTATCGCTTCAATATCATTCCATCCATTGCATCCTGCAATAATGCAATATCCCTTGTCCCCGTCAGATGCCGAGCCCAAAGTAATTTAATGGAATGAATCAATTTCTTTAGTGATGAAGATATCTTGTGCATCCTGGTAAATATATCTGTTGAAACAGATGTCGTAAGGGTAATTTCTTTTCATTTCTAAATATTCATCCACTGCATCCTGTATACTGTGTAATATTCCTTTGTCCCTGTCAGATGCCGAGCCTGGCAATTTTATTGAATGAATTTATTCTTTAGTATTTGAAGATAGCTTTGTAATCTTGGTAAATATATCTGTTAAAATGAGATGTCGGTGTAATTTTCATTTCTAACATCATTCATCCATTGCATCCTGTATAATGCAATATTCTTTTGTCCCTGTCAGATGCCGAGCCTGACAATTTTATTGAATGAATTTATTCTTTAGTATTTGAAGATATCTTTGTGCAATCTGGTAAATATATCTGTTAAAATGAGATGTCGGTGTAATTTTCATTTCTAACATCATTCATCCATTGCATCCTGCATAATGCAATATTCCTTTGTCCCTGTCAGATGCCGAGCCTGACAATTTTATTGAATGAATTTATTCTTTAGTATTTGAAGCTTTGTGCAATCTTGTAACATATCTGTTAAAATGAGATGTCGGTGTAATTTTCATTTCTAACATCATTCATCCATTCACTTGCTGTATAATGCAATATTCCTTTGTCCCTGTCAGATGTTGAGCCTGGCAATTTTATTGAATGAATTTATTCTTAGTATTTGAAGATAGCTTTGTGCAATCTTGGTAAATATATCTGTTAAAATGAGATGTCGGTGTAATTTTCATTTCTAACATCATTCATCCATTGCATCCTGTATATGGCAATATTCCTTTGTCCTCATTACTGAGCCTGGCAATTTTATTGAATGAATTTATTCTTTAGTATTTGAAGATAGTTTGTAGTAATCTTTGGTAAATATATCTGTTAAAATGAGATGTCATGTAATTTCTTTCATTTCTAACATCATTCATCCATTGCATCCTGTATAATGCAATATTCCTTTGTCCCTGTCAGATGCCGAGCCAGGCAATTTTATTGAATGAATTTATCTTTTAGTATTTGAAGATATCTTTGTGCAATCTTTGGTAAATATATCTGTTAAAATGAGATGCTCATGTAATTTTCATTTTCTAAATATCATTCATCCATTGCATCCTGTATAATGCAATATTCCTTTGTCCCTGTCAGATGCCGAGCCTGGCAATTTTATTGAATGAATTTATTCTTTAGTATTTGAAGATAGCTTTGTGCAATCTTGTAAATATATTCATAAAATGAGATGTCGGTGTAATTTTCTATTTCTAACATCATTCATCCATTGCATCCTGCATAAATGCAATATTCTCTTTGTCCCTGTCAGATGCCGAGCCTGGCAATTTTATTGAATGAATTATCTTGAATAATATCTTTGAAACAATCTTGGAATGAGGATTTTATTAAATGAGATGTCGGTGTAATTTTCTACTTAACATCATTCATCCATTGCATCCTGTATAATGCAATATTCCTTTGTTCCCGTCAGATGCCGAGCCTGGCAATTTTATTGAATGAATTTATTCTTTAGTATTTGAAGATATCTTTGTAATCTTGGTAAATATATCTGTTAAAATGAGATGTCGGTGTTTTCTTACTAACATCATTCATCCATTGCATCCTGTATAATGCAATATTCCTTTGTCCCTGTCAGATGCCGAGCCTGGCAATTTTATTGAATGAATTTATTCTTTAGTATTTGAAGATAGCTTTGTGCAACTTTTGCAAATATATCTCGTTAAAATGAGATGTCGGTGTAATTTTCATTTCTAACATCATTCATCCATTGCATCCTGTATAATGCAAATATTCCTTTGTCCCTGTCAGATGCCGAGCCTGACAATTTTATTGACCAGAATTTATTCTCTTTAGTATTTGAAGATATCTTTTGTGCAATCTTGGTAAATATATCTGTTAAATGAGATGTCATAATTTCTACTTCTAACATCATTCATCCATTGCATCCTGTATAATGCAATATTCCTTTGTCCCTGTCAGATGCCGAGCCTGACAATTTTATTGAATGAATTTATTCTTTAGTATTTGAAGATATCTTTGTGCAATCTGGTAACATATCTGTTAAAATGAGATGTCGGTGTAATTTTCATTTCTAACATCATTCATCCATTGCATCCTGTATAATGCAATATCTTTGTCCCCGTCAGATGCCGAGCCTGGCAATTTTATTGGAATGAATTTATTCTTTAGTATTTGAAGATAGCTTTGTGCAATCTTGGTAAATATATCTGTTAAAATGAGATGTCGGTGTAATTTTCATTTAACATCATTCATCCATTGCATCCAAAGTAATGCAATATTCCTTTGTCCCTGTCAGATGTATTTGGTAATTTTATTGAATGAATTTATTCTTTAGTATTTTGAAGATAGTTTTGTGCAATCTTGGTAAATATATCTGTTAAAATGAGATGTCGGTGTAATTTTCATTTCTAACATCATTCATCCATTGCATCCTGTATAATGCACATCTCTTTATCCTATTGGGATGCCGTATTTCCGGCAATTTTATTGAATGAATTTATTCTTTAGTATTTGGAAGATATCTTTTCGAAAAGTAATCTTGGTAAATATATCTGTTAAAAAATGAGATGTCGGGTGTAATTTTCATTTCTAAATATCATTCATCCATTGCATCCTGTATAATGCACACACTTTGTCCCTGTCAGATGCCGAGCCTGGCAATTTTATTGAATGAATTTATTCTTTAGTATTTGAAGATATCTTTGTGCAAATCTGGTAAATATATCTGCTAAAATGAGATGTCGGTGTATTTTCATTTCTTAACATCATTCATCCATTGCATCCTGTATAATGCAATATTCCTTTGTCCCTGTCAGATGCCGAGCCTGGCAATTTTATTGAATGAATTTATTCTTTTAGTATTTGAAGATA
Organism: Ascarosepion bandense; assembly: GCA_037127315.1. Taxonomy (NCBI): domain Eukaryota; kingdom Metazoa; phylum Mollusca; class Cephalopoda; order Sepiida; family Sepiidae; genus Ascarosepion; species Ascarosepion bandense. The sequence goes on along the minus strand of JBBBDQ010002487.1, from coordinate 707,041 downwards.
GCTTTCAGTACCTTGTAAATATATCTGTTAAATGAGATGTCGGTGTAATTTTCATTTCTAACATCATTCATCCATTGCATCCTGTATAATGCAATATTCCTTTGTCCCTGTCAGATGCCGAGCCTGGCAATTTTATTGAATGAATTTATTCTTTAGTATTTGAAGATATCTTGGTGCAATCTTGGCAATATTAGTTTGTTAAAATGACGGTGTAATTTTCATTTCAACATCATTCATCCATTGCATCCCGTAGCTAATGCACATTCCTTGTCCCTGTCAGATGCCGAGCCTGCTACTATTCTGAATGAATTTATTCTTTAGTATTTGAAGATATTTTGTGCAATCTTGGTAAATATATCTGTTAAAATGAGATGTCGGTGTAATTTTCATTTCTAACATCATTCATCCATTGCATCCTGTATAATGCAATATTCTCTTTTGTCCCTGTCAGATGCTGAGCCTGACAATTTTATTGAATGAATTTATTCTTTAGTATTTGAAGATATCTTTGTGCAATCTTGTAAATATATCTGTTAAAATGAGATGTCGGTGTAATTTTCATTTCTAACATCATTCATCCATTGCATCCTGTATAATGCAATATTCCTTTGTCCCTAATCAGGTGAGTCATAAATGATTTGCTAACAGGCGTGTTTTAGGTTTTTTCATCACAAAATGTGGAGCCAATTTTTGACTTATTGTAGAACTCAAATGGATTCTAGATAGACTAAACTATCGCCCGGTTCACACTCCACCCACGTCTATTGAACAGGTGTAGCGGCTCATCCCTTGTTCCCTGTTTAGGATGTGGTTTCCGACTTTCTCTTCTCAAATCTTCTCACTTTGTTTTTTTTTTTCAATTGGAGTAGATAGATCTATCTATCGCCCGGTTCACACTCCACCCACGTCTATTGAACAGGTTAAGAGGCTCATCCCTTGTTCCCTGTTTAGGATGTGGTTTCCGGCTTTCTCTTTTCCAATCTTTTCACTTTCCTTTTTTTTTTTTTCAATTGGAGTAGATAGACTAAACTATCGTCCGGTTCACACTCCACCCACGTCTATTGAACAGCTGTAGAGGCTCATCCCTTGTTCCTTGTTTAGGATGTGGTTTCCGACTTTCTCTTTTCCAATCTTCTCACTTTGTTTTTTTTCAATTGGAGTAGATAGATGTATCTAGCGCCCGGTTCACACTCCACCCACGTCTATTGAACAGGTTAAGAGGCTCATCCCTTGTTCCCTTTTTAGGATGTGGTTTCCGGCTTTCTCTTTTCCAATCTTCTCACTTTGTTTTTTTTTTCAATTGGAGTAGATAGATCTATCTATCGCCCGGTTCACACTCCACCCACGTCTATTGAACAGGTGAAGAGGCTCATCCTTTATTCCCTGTTTAGGATGTGGTTTCCGGCTTTCTCTTTTCCAATCTTCTCACTTTGTTTTTTTTTTTTTTTCAATTGGAGTAGATAGACTAAACTATCGCCCGGTTCACACTCCACCCACGTCTATTGAACAGGTGTAGCGGCTCATCCCTTGTCCCCTGTTTAGAATGTGGTTTCCGGCTTTCTCTTTTCCAATCTTTTCACTTTTCTTTCTTTTTTTTTTTCAATTGGAGTAGATAGACTAAACTATCGCCCGGTTCACACTCCACCCACGTCTATTGAACAGGTGTAGCGGCTCATCCCTTGTTCCCTGTTTAGGATGTGGTTTCCGACTTTCTCTTTTCCAATCCTTTCACTCTTTCGTAGCCCTCTGTACATCAGTGGCGTTACCGCCTTGCTAGGGGTGATATGATTAAAAAAAAACAATGTTATCGATTCTGTTATTCCCAAACAAAAATGATTTATCGAATGAAAGAACAGAAATTATGACTAAGTTTAACTATACCATAAAATACCCACGATGTTCAAACAACCATGGATGAAAACGTTATAATTTCTTGTAATTTTAAAAATTGTGCGTTCAAAAATTCCCCGTTGCGTGAGCTTAAGGAAAAAAAAAAAAAAAATATATATATATATATATATATATATATATATATATATAATCCCTATTGAAATATTTTTGGTATCTAAAAGAACAAATAAAATTCCCACAACAAAATGGAAAATTATAAAAAACTAGAATATGTAAGTCTTTAAACGACCCATGCCCCTAATATATATATGAAAAACTATGTATTATTAAATTTCTTAAAAATAAAAAAAATTATTAAACGTAGTGAAATTAATGTCATATGTAAACATTGCAAGATGTTCACCTTAGAATATGGTTAATAATTCTTCATTAAAAATATCGATTCACTTACATATATCCGGTACTTTGTTTTGTATTATGATATAATATTAATTTAAGAGATATTAAAATTTATGCAAGTCAAGAGTATATAAAAAATTGAAGAAAAATATGCACTCTGAACTGAAATTACATATAGTTTAATCCTACAAAAAGTCAGATCAAAAATTCAAAAACATGTTTTCTTTTCTTCTTTGTTGTTTTTCAAACTGGCAGTAATATATTGAAGTCTAAGACAATAACATTGTCGTGATTATGTATTCATATAAATATATTATACTACCAACTAATTCTATCACATCAAGAATTGAAAAGAATCTATCTAAACTCGACATAAAAATCGTTACTACGACATCCAAAACAATAAAAGACTTAGTCAATACTAATCTAAACTTATTTTAAACAGAACTTTGTGTGTGTGTGTGTGTGTGTGTCCGTTACCTATAGATTCCGAAACGGCTGAATCGATTTTCTTTAAAATTTACAGCTGTACTATAAGCGTCTGCGAGTGTTCTTAGCTGTGTAAATTTCCAAGAAAATTGGTTCAGCCGTTTCGGAGTCAATAGGTAACGGATACACACACACACACAGACATACACACACACACACACACACACACACAGACAAAGTTCCATTTATAAATAAGTTTGGATGAGCACTGTACCATTTTTTATCATTTCACCCCAAGCAAGGCGAGACCACCATTAGTACGCAGGGGGTTACAGTGAGAGAGAGAAAAAAATATATGGCATCATCATCATCATCATCATCATCATTCTACGGCCTCAGCCAAGATAGAACTCACTACACCCTTCCAGTATTCCCTATTTGTCATAGTTCCTGTAAGTTCTTCTTTGGCGATAGATGTATCTCTATGTATCCTGTCTGGAAAGGTTAACTTACGAGATCGATTGTGAGATGATGGGTGCCTCCATAATACAAACGATGAAACAAGTTCATCTGTGGCACGTGCACAATGCCCAGCAAACTGGACACGTCTCTTTTGAACTAAGGTTGATACTATTGGTAGGTCTCCATATATCATTTCTAGAGTTGGGTGGTTTCGCCATGAAAGATCAAGTACTCCTCTGAGAAGAAGAGTATAACATCCATCTAAACGGCGCTGTTGTTTTGCTGAAAGAGTCCAAGTTTCAGATCCATAGAGTAAGATTGGTTCAATAAGTGCACGAAAAACTTGGATTTTGATCTTACGATCAAGATTGGATTTCCAGATCTTATCCATTTTGTTACAAGCATACATGGCATAGGGTGTGTTGAAGAAAGGATAAAAGATGGATGGAATTCAAGAAAAATAATAGATGGTGATTGACGTTGCATTTAAACTTTTAGAAGTATTATCTATGAGGAGAGTAAGTAAACGGCAGGGAGTCACACAAGCAGGAAGTGCGAGAAAAAACTGTTAAAGTAGAAGAGGAGGTTACATGGGACCTAAATGCCAATCTAGTAGCACTCGTAAATTCATGTGTTTGGAGCACCAGGAAAGAAGCTTGTCAGAGCAGTTGCCATTAAAATATTTGTAGAAAAGACAGAGGGAAGCCACATCATATCGGTAAGAAAGTGACTGAAATCTAATTCTTTGTCTATTTGGTTTACTACTACGAACGGGACGTTTCTCTTCTTTTTGAACACGGGCTGTGCATTATCCTTTAACTTGAATTGAGCTTTTATTTTAGTGCATTTCCTTCAGCCGCCTGAAAACACTTCCGGGAATTTTTCCTTTAGTTCCAGTTTCAGTTTTTCAATGTTGGACGTTGTAGTTTCTATTTTTCGACAGAACATACTCATTGGACAGTCCCAAAAATTGAACTTTTCAATCCAATCTGCACCGAACAAATTTTCAGTATTTTTCATCACATATGCCCTCAATTTTTTAGTTGTTCCATTTAAAATACTTCTCCTAAAATGTTTATTTGTTCACCTGTCACCGAGCGTGCCGTTTTGTTAGTTCTCAATAAAGTTGGCTATTTTAGTCGCCTCCACGTATGCAAAATTATGATAGTCAAGTCAGATCCACTGTCCAGCTGGAATTTAATTGTTTTATTTAGTATTTTCACTATTAAATATTTTCGCAAATTTCCGTCTACGTTGTCACTTGACAGCGTCTGTCTTATCTTATTTTTTGTTCTTCTGGATTTTTTTGCATACCAGCAACTTGCTGTTAAATGACCAGCTTTACCGCAATTCTGGCAAATTTTTGTCTTTCTGGACAGGCAAAACCTCATCCAGTGTAATTTTCCGCAAATGTAGCATGGACCTGGCGGTGAATTTTCTTGTCTTATAGTATGTTTGTCATGATATTTTACTTTTATTCCTTTCTGGGGAGGTGGCGTTTTAATCTGTTCATAATTCTTTTTATATGAGCGACCCCCGACTCCTTGAGTCGCTTTTTACTGACACGACCGTCGGGCAGTCTTCTGCTAGTTTTTGGAGGGTTAAACCTGGCTCATTTTCTAGTTTTGTTAGAACTCTACGTCTAACTTCCGCGTCTCCAGCTGAGACCAGACCTTGATCAAAAATTAGGCATTTAAAGTCATCAGCAGATAATTAAGTTAGTTTCAAACCGTTAACGTATTTATTTACCATAACAGGAAGTGCTAAATAGTCCTACTGATCTTTGAATAAATTAAGGCATTTCCATCTTTTATGAAAAAGTGATGTGTTCAGCCCAAATAATTCTGACAGTAGCTTGACCATTTCTGAGAATTCCAGGCCTGTTGTCTTTTTGGGGAGTATAAAATCAACAAACCTGCTGTGCTCTTCTGTACCTAACTTCCTTAGTAATAAACGCACTTTCTTATAATTTGGCCAATTATTACAGTCGACGTTAAATAAATCCTCGTGCCGCCTGTAATAAGCGTCAAAGGTTTTTTCGTCTTCCGGTACATACTCAAAAATTTCCATAGTGCTCATTTGAGCACTTTGAGAAAAAGCAGTATCGCTCTCAGTTTGTTTGTCTTTTAATGATTTAAAAAGTAACTCTTCAATTTTATTTCGTCGTTCCTCGGTCCTTTTAAAGAATTGTTCTTGCAAATCCATCTGCTGTTTATGTATCTCCATAAATAATTGTTGTTGTTGTTGTTGTTGTTGTTGTTGTAATTGCTCGTCACTTTTTTGTTGTTGATCCAACTGAGTTTTCATTAGTTAAATTATCATTTTATCTAAGTCTTCCATTTTTTTCAAATTCAACACGACCAATATTTTGTAAACTCGTGAGAAAAAAAACACTAACTGTATTTACAGTTTTTTTTTTTTTTTTTTTCGTAAGACGTACGTCCAAAAGAAAGAGATAGGCTCAAAACAGATCTTCTTACAGATTTTTCTGTGACGCCGTTCCGGACTTATAGAGAATTTTTTTTTTTTAATCTGAATTATTTCCTTCTCTTTTTTTCTTTATTAATTGAAGGTTATTTTAGATGGATTAAATATTTTTCCTTCTTTCTGCTTCACGTTTTTTTTTTTACCGTTTATTTGTGAGGTGGGGTCTATCCCTTGGTACTTGAAATCCACGTTCGACCGTTGATGTTCGCAATTTCTGTATTTGCTAGTTGATATGGGGCATTAGTGGTCAAAGAGAAAAGGTTTTCTTTTCTTGCGTGAATTCCTATATCTTTGTCGCTCGTTGATATGGCGACTGTCTGGAAAAAACGTATTTTTCCTGTTCGCGTGAATTGTTCCATTTCGTCGCCAGTTGATATGGACCCGGTATGGGACCATAAAATAATAAGTCAACAAGATGGTAGGTTCAAGAACATATATTACGTCAAGAAGAAATACAAACAAATACAAAGAGATACAAAGAGATACAAAAGGATATAAAGAGGAAAGTAATAATAGCTTGCGCTGAACTAAAGTCGTACGGGGAACCAGAGTCTCTGTCGCCCTTGCTCACTCCACACGAGAGTCTCTCTCACTCTTGCACACGTCCTCGAGAGTAATTAACTCGTGGTTAATATAGGCAAAGAAGAGTCCATTATTAAGTGGGTAACTCCCCACGACAATAACCAAGTTTCGTTAATCTTCGCTTATTTCCGTAACATGATGATTATCGTAAATAATCAGGCCGGTAGAAATAAACATATAATACTGTTTAATTATAAACAGAATATCTACTTAAATACAAGTATCGATCAAACAAATCATTACAGATAAGGGCTTCTAACAAACATGAAAGCAAGAAGTAGTGAGTCAATAGTTATAAAGTTTAGAGAGGACAGGAGACAGCTCAGGGGCACATTTATTTATGCTGGATGACTGAAATTCCATCACCTCCGCTTGCCTTATGGGTTTCATGTTAAGAGACTATGCTCGAGACCAGAGATGGGGTTATGTATATATGACTAAGTTGGGCCTCTGTTCTAGGTAGAAAATCGGGTGTGGGTACTCTAGACGAGTCAAGTGTTGAGTTGCAAGAGAATTTGCAAGTAAATCATTCAATCTTATTTTCTGTAGATATGAGGACTTAGAATTGATTGAATAGAGGCGGGTTTGAGGGTTTACTGTTGCTTAGCACACTTTTGCAGAGCCGCCAGTAATCTTTGACGCCAAACTTGCGATATGATCTACGTTGTTTCATTCTATCAGTAAACAAAACTTCAGCATCATTTAGGACTCGCTTGTGGCAGCAATATTCTAAGCATGGGTGAATGGTAGACTTATAAATATGTAAGATAGATTCTAGAGAGAAAATTTTTCTCCCATAACAAAGTAAACCAACTATCTTAGCAGCAGACTTCACAATGGATTCAATAGAGTCTCTCCACTTCATATCAGCCGAGAATGTTGGACCGAAAAGGCACAATGAGACGTTCATGGGGGTTAGCATCAGCCATACAGATTGAAGGCAGAAAGAGGACTTTCAGGTGGATTTTAGGCAATTGCTGGTCATAGCGATTTTCTAAGGACAACTTAGATGTGGCACATGACCTAAAGTATATGACACCCAGTGAGAATCGAACTCACTACTCAATCAAAATTGTTTTTGAGAGACAAGCTTACTAACCATTACATCAGTCAGTTAAGTTCCATACGTGATACACGCTTGGGCGATCATGTCTCGAAAGAGACATGACTGACTGGGCAGAAGATTATCCCGCAGTAGATTGCCATTGCTTTCTGCGATAGACTGCTTGCCGACCAAGGCTATAGAACCCAATCTATCCTGTTATTTACCCCATAACTGGAAGGAATAGACGGATTAATACCTTTCCCAAGGGTATTTGCGCGTAAGTGAATACAATGGATTCAACTGGAATTCGAACTCGGCCACCCGATTTCGCGTTCCGAGCCGATATCCAATGCTCCACAACGATGTGGTACTGGAATGCTTCCACTTTCTAAAGAAATGTTAGAGCCCAGCGCCACAACCTTGGAGCTAATGCCGTCATCATTGTCGACCTCATCCCGTATTCAAGAATGTAATTTCTTCTTTGCTCATCACTTCCTTTAAAATAATGGCGTTGGTGACTACATTCTCCGCCAACGTTCAGGTTCAAGACTAAAAGCTTCCAGTTTCACCAAAACCTAGTCTCGTCATCTACATTCTATCGCTTTTTGGCTTTACAAGGGTTGATTGGATTTGAAAGAAAATCAGAGCAGAAGAAAGTGCTAATGGCGTGAATTTGTTTAAGGAGGACCTCAACTTGCCAGAAATGATCCACTCACTTCATTTCATGGCCTTCCTATGCGGTAAATATGGAAAGAGACCTGTAGAACCCAGTTATGAAACGACAACAGATTGATGCTGACTCAAGTGGTCCGTTCTGTCATGCGTAACCCACTTCATCCGCTGGTTCAGCCGTTGGGGCCTATTTACGTAATGCAATACAGGCAGCCTATGTGTCGAAGATCTTAGCTTCGAAGAAAATACGAGAGGATGTCAGTAGGGATTTGTTCTTTCAAAACGCTGTCCAGTCAAGACCTGTTCTATATGGAAGAGGAAGAAAACTTCATTTGAAGTTGAAAGTTTGTAGCCAAGATCGACAAATTTAATTAGTTTTTGAGTTGTTTTTCCGCAAACTGTTCTGTTGAAAGTGAAAATTATATATAGTAGTGAGCATGCACCTTATTTTGGATATATTTATAATCAAACTCACTGCCGTTGCAGTTTGGCTATATGTAATGATAAATTTACGCATTTCTTGACTTGAGTCGTTCTCAGCAGCGGTATAACAAAAACAAACATGTCCTTGGTTTGAAATGAGGTGATGGACAATTGAAAAACAATTTGCCAGTGGATTCTGTTTATCATGAACAGAAAGAAAAGTAAAAAAAATAGCCTGGTCATTAAAAAGGAACTTCATCAGAAGATAAACAGTCGACATACGCCCTACATTTTCACCTACCTAAACATATCTTATAACATCTTATAACATCTTATATACATCTTATAACATTTTATACATCTTATACATTTATATATCTATACATCTATACATTTATACATCTATACATCTATACATCTTATAACATCTTATAACATCTTATAACATCTTATACATTTATACATCTATACATCTATACATTTATACATCTATACATCTTATAACATCTTATAACATCTTATATACATCTTATATACATCTTATAACATCTTATACATCTATACATCTATACATCTTATAACATCTTATAACATCTTATACATTTATACATCTATGCATCTATACATCTTATAACATCTTATAACATGTTATACATTTATACATCTATACATCTTATAACATCTTATAACATCTTATACATTTATACATCTATACATCTTATAACATTTTATAACATCTTATACATCTATACATCTATACATCTTATAACATCTTATAACATCTTATATACATCTTATATACATCTTATAACATCTTATACATCTATACATCTATACATCTTATAACATCTTATAACATCTTATACATTTATACATCTATACATCTTATAACATCTTATAACATCTTATACATTTATACATCTATACATCTTATAACATCTTATAACATCTTATACATTTATACATCTATACATCTTATAACATCTTATAACATCTTATACATTTATACATCTATACATCTTATAACATCTTATAACATCTTTTAACATCTTATACATTTATACATCTATACATCTATACATTAATACATCTATACATCTTATAACATCTTATAACATCTTATACATTTATACATCTATACATGTATTCATTTATACATCTAAACATCTAAACCAGAATTCTTTAAACACAGAAAATGATACACTCATACTTAATAACCATTAAATACGTATAAACGCCAATATGTACGTTGGTGTGTGATTTAATCAAGATATGTTCATGTGCGTTGTGGTGTGGTGGATATCGGCTTGGAACAAGAAATCGATCGGGGTGGGGGCTGAGTTCGAATTCCAGTTGAATTCCTTGCATTCACTTACACACAAATACCGTTGGGAAAGGTATTGTTCCGTCTTTTCCCTCCAGTTATGGGTTAAATAATAAAACAAATTGGGTTCTATAGCCTTGGTTGAAAACCAGTCTACCACAGAAAGTAATGGCAACCTACTGCGGGATAATCTTCTGCTCAGTCAGTCATGTCTCTTTCGAGACTTGATCGCTCAAAACGTGTATCACGTATGGCACTTAACTGACTGACTGAATAGAATAGTTGAAAACATGATTAAGGCTTCTACTGCGCATAAAGTGGGAGATCAGTTTTCTATTGTAATGAAGTAATAAACTGATCCCCCATAATTACTACTTAATAATATAATACATCTCTTCCCCCCAGCTATGAGTCAAATAGCAGGACAGACTGGGTTCTATAGCCTTGGTCGACAACCAGTCTACCGCAGAAAGCAATGGCAACCTACTGCGGGATAATCTTCTGCCCAGTCAGTGATGTCTCTTTCGAGACATGATCGCCCAAGCATGTATCACGTATGGCACTTAACTGACTGACTGAATATAATAGTTGGAAACATGATAAAGGCTTCTACTGGGTATAAAGTGGGGGACCAGTTTTCTATTGTAATGAAGTAATAAACTGATCCCCCATAATTACTACTTAATAATATAATACATCTCTTCCCTCTCTAGCTATGAGTCAAATAACAGGACGGATTGGGTTCTATAGCCTTGGTCGGCAACCTGTCTACAGCAGAAAGTAATGGCAACCTACTGCGGGATAATCTTCTGCCCAGTCAGTCATATCTCTGTCGAGACATGATCGCCCAAGTGTGTATCACGTATGGCACTTAACTGACTGATGTTTATAGATATCATCGAATTTAAGGTTGCGTGTGTTGTTGTATTATAGGTGGGGTGCGTGTTCACATATAAACAATGTAGAAGCAACAGAACCTTGAGTTTGTACGAGGAACCGTTAATCCTTTTAATGCAGAAACTGTAGGGAAATATATATATATATATATATATATATATATATATATAAGGTTTCCACAAAGAATGTCTGCACACACTGCAACAGACTGCCATGCCAAGCATTAGATAGGACTTTAAAGATGAGGAGTTTTATTTCCAGCAAGAAGAGACACCCCCACCCTACCATCGCGATGTTAGATCTTTCATTGGTGAGATCTTGCCAAACAGGTGGTTTAGACGAAGTAGTTTCGTATAAAACCCTCTGCGTTGACCAGACCTCACATCACTAGACCTTTTTTATGGGGGTTGCTGAAAGATAAAGTTTACACTAACAAATTTGAAACAGTCGCTGAATTGAGAGCCAATGAACGAGAATGCATGCAAACAGGGCCGTAGCTGATGCTAAAAAACACCGGGCACAGAGAAAATTGCCCGGATTTATTAGTTGACAATGTGATGACGTCATCAGTGTCATCCGTTTCCAGAAACTATGATTTTGCGGATTTTTTCGGCTATTCCAGTGGAAATTAGGGACAGAACGTGAACGAAAGCAAGAAATCAGGTTCGGACTTTCTGAGTATAACCAGTCTTTTCTTCCAAAGTTAATAAATTAACAAACAGATTTTTACTGCGTTCAGTCGGATGTTTTCTTCGTTTTTCTTTCTTTCTTTCTTTCTTCGTGAATTATTTAGTTTGATTTCTGACGAAGACATTTTTCCTAGCCCGGATTTTCACTATGATTGCAGGATCGGCCCGAACCCGTGCCTGGACCCGTGCCCGGTAGTCAGATACGGCCATGCATGCAAATACCAAATGAATTGTTTCGTAATGTTTGCGGTTCCATTGTTTCACGTTGCCAACAGTGCTTGGACCAGAATGAACGCCAGTTTGAAAAAAGGCATTTACAAAACAATAAAATAATGCCTGTAGATTCTATTTAATTTTGAAAATGGTATGTACTTTAATAAACACTGACTTGACAATTATTTGAAGTGTATATACATTTTCTGGAACATTTTATATCAGCGATTCCCAAACTGGTGGAAATTTCCCCCTAGGGGGTAATTTGAAGCTACCAGAGGGGAAATAATTACACTACCTACTAAATAAAAAAAATCTCATACATCGCGCACTTGCCAAAACTAACCCTGATATAGATACACTGGTGCACAAGAAGCAGCATCACCCTTCTCACTAATTTAGTTCTGAAGTAGAAGAGCAAACAAAAGTCCTTTTATTTGTTACTAACCACTGAACTATAAGTTTATCAGTATATTTGTACATTTGAAAAATAAATTAGTAAATAGTCTCAGTGTGTTTTAACTGCTCTTTCTCTCATACACATGACGGGGGAAATCTGGATGGTTAAACTGGGTGTAGGGGGAAATGATAGAAAAATGTTTTGGAACCACTGCCCTATATATATATATATATCAATGTCTGCTAGGCATGCTTGTTTTCTTTTTCTAGTTGAGAAGTAAGTTAGGGTAATTACTGGTAAGCTTCGTTATAAAGATGGAGCACATGTCAGCCGTGCGATGAGTTAAAACGACCAAAGAAAGGTTCTACTTACATTATCAGTGGTGGTTTAACAATAGTTATAAATAAAAAGAAATAAACACTCCTTAAAAATAACGAAGCATCTACTCAAATACCGGTGTTTTTGCTTTGTTTTTTTTTAATGATCGTGTAGCCCCAAGCAAGGCATTTTACTGCCACTGTTTTGCAGGGGTTACATTGGAGGAAAGTTATGAGAAAGAGTGACAGGTTATAGGGGGTGTCAGGAAGTGGTTAAGAGAAGGATGAGAATACTGATGAGAGTGGAGTGGACGGAGAAGGGAGCAAGAGAGAGAGAGAAAATGCAGGTTAGTGAGATAGGAGATGAGTATTGATTTTACATATAAATTCCTGGAGATTGTAGCTGTCGTGAAAGTAAGTAAATGGAAGGGAATTCCACAGGCGAGAAGTGCGAGAAAAGAAGCTGCTGGAGTAGAATTTGCGTGTACATTTTATTGGTTTCACAGTAAAAGTTTGGGACCTAGTTGCTAATCTTGTGGCTCGAGCAAATATATATATGGTAGGTACCAGTAAGCTAAGTTCATCGGAGCAGAATCCGTCAAAGTATTTGTAGAAGATACACAGAGAAGCCACATTGCGCCGGTGAGAAAGTGACTATATCTGAGCTGCCAAGTCGGGATCGATCACATTACAGATTCTCCGTTGTATTTTGTCAAGGACCCTAAGGTGGATAGCAGGAGCACTCGACCTGATATGGCAGCAATATTCAATGCACGGGCGGTTGGTAGATTTATATATGTGCAGGATTGTTTCAGGCGGAAAAAAACTTCTTGGCTCTACACAGAGAATCGACTTTAGCATCGGAATTAGCTATGGATTCTATATAGTCATTCCACTTGAGGTCTGTTGTGAGAGTTAACCCGAGGAGACACAGTTTTACTTTCAGAGAGACAAGCTTGCTCCTTGCTAATGGGGGAGTTAGAAGCGATTGTCTGTGATGGTTAATAGATAGCGGCTTCGTTTTGGAAGCATTAAAATTCACGAGCCATTTCTTACCCCAGTCCACCACGAATTGGAGGTCCTTTTCAAGCTCAGCAGCGAGGTTTGCTTTGTCAGCCTCGGCAGATGTTTTATCGAGGCGAGAGTAAACCGTATATGCCTACTTGGGATCTTATTACATCGGGGAGATCGTTAATGTAGATAAAGAAAAGCGTAGGACCTAGATTAGAGCCTTGAGGGACACCCGCGTTCGTGTGATAGTATTGGGAGGCCTATCCGTCCAATACTACCTTCATTGTGCAATTAGAGAGGAATGACTTGATTAGGTCAAACAATTATCCAGTTATATCATAGCCCCGTAGCTTGCATAGAAGACCAGCATGCCAGACTCTGTCAAACGCTTTGGATATGTCTAGGGCAACAGTTCGAGCTTCGCCATTCTTGTCAAAAGCCTTGTGTATATTAAGAATAACATAAATAAAAACTTGTGATATATATATATTTGTGTGTGTGTGTGTGTGTGTGTGTGTGTGTGTGTGTGTGTGTGTGTGTGTGTGAATATGTATGTATGCATGCATGCATGTATGTATGTATGTATATGAATTGGAAGCAAATATGGATCGGAATTTGACAGAATGATAAAATACAAATAGAAAAATACGTACTTACATTATTTGGACTATTTTCCTCGTCTCTGTTGCCATTTGTACGGCGTTTCGGCCGTTGTACGCTCCGACTTTCTTCAGGTGGTAGGGATTTTGAACCGAACCCTTTATTACAATCAATAAGAACGGAGCTGTGTTTATAAACGGTAGAATATTTATCCGAATCCCATCAAAGTAAACAGTTATGTTTTTTGTAAACCAGAGTGATAAAAAGTTATATTGTTTTTAATTAGGGTGGCATATATAAGATCAAATTCATGGCCAGTTTTATTCCTGTGTGCTACGAATGAGTTTAAAGGGTTGTCTCAACGTAGGTCTCTCTTATGTTCACAGATGCGGGCTTTTAAATTCTATGATGTTTCGCTAATGTAACTACATTTCAGGAACGTTATTACTTAGACGCCGTCACCTGGAATGGTGTCGAATCTATTCTTCTTCCTAGCTATATCTCCTGTTGCCATGGAGACGTTAGTAAAGACGACAATGTTAGGGATAACTACTTTTATTTTAAAATTTTATAAATAGTGTGTTGGAGGATAAGATTATAAATTTTGTTTTTTCTCTTTCTTTCTTTTTTCTCCATATCTCATTTTCTGACGAAGTTTTAATGAAGGCGAAATTTGATATATACATAAACGTTTCCTATTTGTTCCTTAAAGTTATATATATAAAGTATCATTTATATATATCCACAAGCTATATATATATATATATATATAGCTTGTGGCTATATATAAATGATACTTTAAGGAACAAATAGGAAACGTTTATATATATAACAAATTTCGCCTTCATTACAACGTCTATGAGTTAAATAGCAGGACAGATTTGGGTTTTTTAGCCTTGATTGGCAACCAGTCTACCACAAAAAGTAATGACAACCTACTGCGGAAAAATTGTCTGCCCAGTCATTAATGTCTCTTTCGAGACATGATCGCCCAAGCGTGTATCACCTATGGCACTTGACTGACTGACTAAATCCATGAAAACCCGCTGACACAAGAAAAAATTAACCAAAACTTTGAATGTACTAAAAAAAAAGAAATAATTTAATAATAAAAAAATTCTTTGGCCTTTTCTCTTCGTGATAAGATCAAAGTTTTGACGATAAAACATTGTTTTTATCGTTTGGGAAATTTTTTTATTATGTATTCTAATTTTTTTGGAGAATATTTGGTGGTAACTAAATGTCTAAATATATGTATTTATATCCCCAAACATATATATATATATATATATATATATATATATATATATATACCAGCGACGCCTATCCACATATCCAGGTTAGAATCCTGCGGAATGACACACATTTTCAACAAAGATTTATGGTAAATAATCAGGCCAGTAGAAATAAATATATATTACTGTTTGATTATAAACAGAATATCTACTTAAATACAAGGATCGATCAAAAATAATGTTCAAACAAACCATTTTAAATTGTCGGTTGTTTATAACCAGTTTCGTTAATCTTCGTTATATATATAAACTTCCGATTTGCCATGAAATAACGTGTCTGCCTTAATTTTTCTTATATTTGCTCTATATGCATTTCTATACATATATATTTAGAGCTCTCTTAAAGAGTTATCCTACCACTGCATGTACAGGATACTCCTTTGGATTCTTCTGTATCTACACCGCATGCTTATATATATATATATACTAGCAGTATAGCCCGGCGTTGCTCGGCTGTAATGAAAGCTTTAAAACTAATCTATGGTCCTGGACCTCAGACTCTTTCGACGTTGGCACGAAAGACTAAAAAGCAATAGTCGTTTCCAGCTAAAGCAAAATCGTAGACTGAAAATAAATGAATGAATGTAAGTCAAATTTTGATTTCCTGGTATCGATATCAAATAAGTGTTTTTTCGTCGTAAACTGAATTTTGAAAGCTAAATAAGTCCTCTGAGTAAATGGTATCATGGCTGAGACTAAGAACTACAATTATACCTACTTAGAGCCAAACCCGAAGCAAAAACTAAAATAAAAGGGCTGAAAAACTGATTTTGATCAGACCCGGTAGGATATCGGGGTATCGATTTCCAATATTGGAGTCAAATAAGTCATCCAAGGATAGAACTGCAACCTTGAAACTTTTCAATATCGTTTCTTATGTCTTTGTCTATGAGTGTATCAAATTTGATTAAAATCGGACCACTCCTTCTATAACCCGATTTTTTCGATTTTCGATTTTCGATATTTATTGGGAGTACCTCGACACAAAACCTAGCTAAGAACACTCGCAGACGCTTATAGTACAACTGTGTACATTTTCAAGAAAATCGGTTTAGCCGTTTCGGAGTCTATAGGTAACGGACACACACACACACACACAGATACACACAGACAAAGTTCCATTTTTAAATAAGTTTAGATAGATTTAGATTATATATATATATATATATATATATATATATATATAGGCGCCTACAAAAATAAAGAGGAGTTCTTAATAAAACTTTGGATAAGTAATAGATAATCTGATTAAAAATTATAAAATATCAAAGGAAAAGGTTTTGTCAAATAAATAAACCTTTTTTTTACCGTTTTGATTATGAGGGATGAAAGCAGTTAACATTTGGGGGTGATAAACCCTATGGTTGCGGTAAAGCCTGGAGCCAAAAAAATCCACTCATCTTGACTCAATATTCGTAAGCGGAAGATAATGTTTCCCGGGTCCCCTTCCCGAGACACACTTCACAAGAATTGGGTGCAGAATGTAGCCATATTTAACCGCCTGTGGGTGGCACTGTTTCTGGTACAGTTCCTGTTTTACGGACCCATTTGCGGTGCTTTATGACAAGCACAGATAACCTGTTGACCTCTCCTCGAATACTACCCGGGGTGTACACCCAGATATGCTGCGTGTTAGGGAAAGAACGAAACGATTTTCTCCGTCTGTCCATCGGAGAGACGACATACACAATTAATGACATTTCCCGATGTTTTGACTCTTGAATCCAAGAAGACGAAGCTATCGTTGGTAATCAAGATAAAACAAGAGAAACGCTCATACCCAGGGACAAAGCAGAAAAATTGAGGTCGGGTGATGTCAAATCTAAATCAAATTTAAACTTTCTTATATAAATTATTGCTATATCAAGCAGTTCACTTGTAGAGTTCATGGCGAATGTGTAGTTTAGCGTACCAAATTATTATGGTTGTATCAAATAAAAATAAAGTGTAAAAAAAACTTTGAATAAATATTTCTACAAATACCAGTATTGTTAAAAAGTTACCAACCTAAGAACCTCTTTTTTAAAAAATTGATCATTTAGTAGGTGTTTTTCATTTGCTTGTAGGCTTTCGGCCATGTCACGTTGAATACACCGGTTATCGCACGATCACCGAAGTTAAGCAACGTTGATCCTGGTCAGTACTTAGACGGGTGACCGCTCGGGAATACCAGGTGCTATAAGCGTTTAGTGATGGATGTGCGTTGTGGATATCGGCTCGGAAAGAGAAATCGGTGATCCAAGTTCGAATTCCAGTTGAATACCCTGCATTCACTTAGGTACTGGTACCCTTGGGAAAAATATTAATCCGTCCCTTCTCTCCAGTTATGGGTTAAATAACAAGGGTAGGACTTGGAGACCCTGGCCTTAAAAAACAAATCCCAATGAATCTTGATACCCGAAAAGAAAAAAGTATTACTAGACACAAAACTCATATAAAAACAACAATAAATTGTTGAAAGAAAAAAGGTATTGCCAGCAATAACTAAATAAAATTTAGTTGGCAATAAATGACCTGCCGAGGTTGATTTGCCATAAAAACAAACAAACCAACCAAAAATCGTTTGTTTTTTTTAGGGGTTTGTTTTGCATTTTTCATATACAACTTTAGTCGAAATTATAGATAAACAACTTCGTGTCGCAATTAATTGTGAATTCTATAATTCCTCGGATGCATAGGTATTTGACATCAGCCTTGTTTTCTTTTATACTGGTTACCAAAGTCAATTCAAGGGTCGTCGTTCTCCCAACTCGAATCTATGATACGGTACCGACTACTCTTTTGTTGTAACTTAATTATGTACAATAATGAATGATGTGCAGTATAGGTGAGCAATTCAACTCGAAAAATTGAAAATAGATACAATGTATCTAAATACAAATTGGAGACCTGTCATAATAGATCGTTCCATCTTAAATCAATCAGCGATGTTTTGTAGCAATCTTTAACATCAGCTTGAGATTTTCCTTGCTTGTTAAAAGTCGAAGAATTTAACACATTTAACGTTAACGATAAAAAATAGTAAATTTTATATCGTGTGTCTTCTTTTTTTCTTTTTTTTTTTTTTTTTTGATGAACAAAGCAACTTCACTGATTTAGACAAAAAAAGAAAAGACCCTAGAATGAAGGCAAAATCTGCAAAAACTTTTCATCCTTTAATAGTCAGTTGTGTTTAGTTTAATTTGCAACGTATATAAATGTAGGTAGAAAAAAGTAAAAGTTGATAAGATAGCGAGGGTCACACAGGCTTTGGATTTCGACAAAAAATGATCCCAGAATAAAGGCCAAATCTGCAAAAATTTTTCATCCTTTAGCAGTCAGTTGTGGTTAGTTTAATTTGTAACTTATATAAATGTAGGTAGAAAAAAGCAACGGTTAATAAGATAGCGAGGGTCACAGTGCACTGCCCGTGGACCCCCAATCAAACTTTGGATTTGAACAAAAAATAATACCAGAATAAAGGCAAAATCTGCAAAGATTTTTCATCCTTTAATAGTCAGTTGTGCTTAGTTTAATTTGTAACTTATATAAATGTAGGTAGAAAAAGGCGAAGGTTGATAAGATAGCAAGGGTCACATAGCACTGCCCGTGGATCCCCAATCAGACTCACCACACAAGTTAGTGTTTTCAGGAGTAGTATATATTGGCATGGCTAAGGACGCATTTCAAAAGCTGAGTAGAGTATTGTGAGACAGAAAGATTTCGTTGGTATTGAACCGTTATGTGGTATATTTTCTCTTATATGGCAGTGAATTATGGACAATCTCCTCAAGGACGAAAGAGAGACTTGAAGCAACAGAAATGTATTTCGACAGAAGGTTTCTGAGGATAGCATCAACCGACCATATGAGAAATGACGAGGTTTTGGACAGAATGTAAACGAAAAGGAAACTTATACTTAACATCAGTAAAAGACAGTTGAAGTTTCTGGGAAACGTAATGAAGAATGAAGGCTTGGTGAATATGATACTCACAGGACGGATTGAGGGAAAACAGAGACAGGAGAAGCAGCGTGTAACATACTTGATGGGCTTTGGCAAGTGGGTAGCGAAACAAAACTTGGGTTGGGCAACAGGAGGAAAAAGGTTAAAAGCTACAAGGGAGTGGAAATCCATGATCGTTTGCATCCTGAAAGAAGAAGACAGGACGGTCCGGTTGGTTACCAACCACTACTAGAAAGACCAGTTTACACTGCCATTTTTGTTATGTCGCCAAGTATAAATGAATAACTCAACAACAGAATCAGAATATAAGTTGTATTCCGCGGAAAAACGGTTAGTATGTACAGAAGTGATTAGTAATATTTACAATAGAAAGATACAAGAGTCCAATCCGTCGTAAGACGTGTGTATACGTGATTACTTCCGGTACGCCACCGGAAGTGTGACTAACTCTTCACTGACTCGCACTGACTCTTCAGTAACTCATTAGAGACTCTCAAGTGACTCTCTACGACTCATTATTTGCCCAGTAAGGGCAACATATGACACATGGCCAGTTTATATCTGGGATTTCCGGGCTATATGGCCCGGCCAAAAAATGTCTGTCTATTTTTGCCCAGTCGTGCTTCTACCCTTCGGCGGAACCACAACTGGGTTATTGCTCTCTGCTCGGAAGCAGAGAGCGCCCTCTACCCGAAGGCAGAGTGCTGACAGTGTCGTAGAGTCGTCAGTCTAGTGACTCTGTACGACTCATTATTTAGTTGCCCCTCCCAGTAAGGGCAACATATGACACATGGTCAGTTTATATCTGGGCTTTCCGGGCTATATGGCCCGGCCAAAAAATGTCTGTCTATTTTTGCCCAGTCGTGCTTCTACCCTTCGGCGGAACCACGACTGGGTTATTGCTCTCTGCTCGGAAGCAGAGAGCGCCCTCTACGAGAAGGCAGAGAGCTGACAGTGTCGTAGAGTCGTCAGTCTAGTGACTCGGTACGACTGTATTTACTAGCCTTCCCACGCAGGCCGGATGTGACACATGGTCATTTTATAGTGGGAAATCCCGGCCATATAGCCGGGCCAAAAAATGTCTGTCTATTTTTGCCCAGTCGTGGTTCTACCCTTCGGCGGAACCACGACTGGGTTATTGCTCTCTGCTCGGAAGCAGAGAGCGCCCTCTACGCGATGGCAGAGAGCTGACAGTGTCGTAGAGTCGTCAGTCTAGTGACTCGGTACGACTCTCTTGTAGAGAATCCACCATTGCTATATATAGCAATGGGAACAGTCCATTTGTAGTCAAATAGGAGCGGCGCCCTAACAATTTTACTGCTGTGAACGGATATATCAATTTTTATCTTTTGTTTCATTGAAATTGTTCTTTTATGGCGCTTTCGCCATAAACTTTTAAACTTTTCTCAATTGTTTTCACTGTCGGGGCCTACGGCAAACTCAGGCTACACATACCGGCTCTCGTTTGATCACCAAAGTTAAACAGCACCAAACCAACTTAGTCCTTGAAAGGTGGACCGCATCGGAACACTAGATACTGTGAGAAACCTTGTAAAATCTTAAATATATATTTTACAACTTATCAATTACTTGTGAGTTAATTAAAACCCTCAAAGAATTGATAAGCTTTTAAAAAAAGCCATTTCCCGCTTAGTAACTACTGAGGCATAGTGGCTTTATTGCCCTGCACGGTGTGAAATGACTTAAAATAATATTTCACTTAAGAAAAAGGAAATTACATATAATATATTGTTGGTTGTTTTTTTCTATTAGTTTGAAAAAAATGACTGGGGAAAAATTCTGACATTAACCTTGTGTCTATCCGATTAAATATTAAATATCAAATATCGGCTAAAATGTCTACACAGTACAAATTTAAATTTGAAATTATATCTACATGGTAATATATAATAATATATATATATAATATAACATAAAGAAAATGGAATTAAAATATTTTAAAAATTGCATTAATTATATTCTAACGATAAACGGCGTGTCGGTTGTTTTTGATACGTCAAACTTTCCTTGAAGATCGCTATATAAAGTTTACATCGAATATTTAAATAGATTCATGGCACGGATATCGCGATATAAAGTATAGATTGAATACCAAAGTAAATTCCTTACACGGAGATCGCAAGATAAAATGCAGATCGCATAGCAAAATAAATACATGATACAGAGATTGCAATATAAAGTCTTAGGTACCTTCACTCATTTTCGATAAGTAACTTTTAAATTGAATTTTTAAAAATAAAAAGTTTTCTTAAAATTTTTATTTTAGTTTTAATTGAAAGCTAAATGATTAAATTTACTATTTCCAGTAAGCAAAATACTCTGGTGTATTTCCAACAGAAATTATATTGATTAGAATATAACATTTTGAGATATTTTTTTAATTTTTCAATTTTTCGGTCATTTTTGAGCCATCGACATATTTGTAAACAAAAGTTAATTCTCAGTTTTAAAAATCTTGCAAAAATAAAATATGCATCTGTGGAACCTTATTTTTTGGAAAATTAGCAGATTTAATGTTAAATTAATCTGATTTACGCAAGTATTACTTATTTATAGCATGAAATTTGGAATAAAACTATTTCTCAATCACAGAGTTGAAGTTTTTGACCTGTCCGCCGTATTCGAAATGGGTTGACAGCTCGCCAGATAATTAATAAGATGGCAATCAAAAGTGACATAAATGTACAATTTTTTCCGGTAAGGGGAAGAAACCCTAAAACACGTGACGTTTTAATGTACACATAGAAATTGCCATACAAAAAAAAAAGAATGAAAATTGTTTTTAAAATACGATGGATAGATGATTTGCTTTAAACTTTTCAATTTTCGATTAGTAAATATAGTCTTCACTTCATAACCTACCAGTCTAACGTCTACAAGTCTTGGGAATATTTAAAAAGTTAATTTAATAAGTTATAATTAAAAAACAAAAATAGATTCATGATACATAGGTCGTAATATAAAATGTAGATCACAAAGCCAAGTAGGTTCATGATACAGAGATCGCAGTACAAAGTTTAAATCGAATACCAAAGAAGATTCCTTATACCAAAGAAGATTTATGACGCGTAGATAACAAGCCAAAAATGCACCATATTCACTACCCAGTAACAAACAATAATGCAAAAATGACAACCACAAAAAAAAATTAAACACAAGACACACTTTTCAAATCAAAGTTTCTGTGAGTAAAAATTTGAAGTAGAGAGACGGTTGAATGTTTTTATTGGCCTTGTATCTGTTGTGGGATCTCCCCTTTTGTATATGATAATGGACTCGACTGAGTGTACATATACCCCTACCATAATGAGAACAAGTTGCAATTGGCAGTAGAGTGTATTCGTAGAGATCAGTTACAGTTATTGGAGAGTACCGGAGCTGATCCGTAAGTTACCGAGAGATACCGAAGTTACCCAGAGATTACCGCATCAGAAGTCAGACTAGCTCTGAGCTCCACTCAGCTAGAATAATATACACGGATATACTATTTCTAACGACTTCACTTCAAGACTTGTCTATATTTATTTCTTACTAATAGTATTCCTGGATTTACTAACCTGCGTTCAAGTTTGTATATTACGTTCAATATAACCTACTTTTCTATCTCAATATCTGTTTTTGTTGTTCATTATTTTGTGCGGTTCCTTCACCTGGAATCTACAACAGTATCAAACATAATTGAACTCCCTCTTAGAATTATCAGAATCGTCAGAAGGTTGAAGGCTGGAAGAATAAAAAGTATTTCACTCGTATGTTAAAGCGGAATTTTATTAACAAAACAGAATAACATTAATTTGTAGGAGTTAAATGTTCAATGAGAAAATGTAGTACAGAGTTAAGTGAATACAGAGTTCTGGCTGTAAGTAGCAGAATGTGTGTATGCAGAATTAACACGGTACTAATGAAAACTGTGCTTCTTTCCTTTTTTATCACTGGTGATAAGGTGAAAAGGAAGGTGTAATGAGTCTGTCGGTCAACTTGACACCCCCAAAGCGAGTGGAGGCGGACAGGCGCGGAAGGTTGGTAGCTGGCATGTCTATGCAATGCGTGATGTTTTGCATAGGCGAGTTACCAAGCTCTATGTAAAGAGCTGGAATGAGAGAGGCGAGCAGGCAGATCTCTTTAAACCTGTGCGTGTCGCTACGGCAGTAGGAGAGACGGACTTTGTTTTGTTTCGTGACATATTTCAACACAGAAGGAAAGCAATAAAGGAAAATTGTACTTAGCGTTACTTTTAAGAGTTAATTAAAGTATCTTATTGTTATTGTTGCTATCTTCTTCTTTGTTGATGGTGAGAATAGTGAGGAAAGAAGAGATAAAAGAAAATAGAACTCAGTAAGGAGAAGGAGAAGGAGAACGAATGTGTGTCGAAACGTTATGTCCGGATCAATGGCTTGTGGTTTCTTTTGTCACATCTTGGCGGTGTCTGATCTCGCATCATTATCATTGATTGATTCGACTCTTTTTATAGCTAAAGACTTTTTTCACATCGGATTGTTAACTACTCTCTCGGTTTTGCAAATTGCTTCCTTTCATTGGTTAGAAAATTAATTTAACATTGGATCCCGAAATTTGGATTTGTCTATTTTTTTATGTACCGAGTCAATCCTTTTCTTATTGATTAAATTTAGGATTTCACACAGGATTGTGAAATTTGAAAAAGTGAAGAGAATAGAGTTTGTAATTCCGTATTCATCACAAATTAGCATCACTTTGTGAAATATTAGACCAATCAAAGAAATCTAAAAACCCTATCTTTCTCAAACCTGCTTCCAGGAAACATTTCTTATAAAACCCCTATAGATTTCGATTTCAAGGAGCAGAGATGCGACTCTCATCAAACCGTGGCTACATGGCTTTTTATTCCTAACAAATCCACTACAACAACAAAAGCATGGCCGGCCAATCGGCGATTTCAAACGAATCATATCCAACAACAAAAACGAATTAAGTCAGTGAATCTTTGCTAATGATAAAAATATTTTCTAAACTATAGATTTTACTGTATACCAATTACAGAAAGACTTTAACACAGCTAAAAAATATTTTTAATTCTTTTTTTACTTTTTTGAGTTCATGTATACATGGGTAAATTTTGTTTTAGGTCCCGAAGGCTTTCCTCCTTTAAATTTATCCAAAATAGCATTATTTCTGTGCAAATGTATATGCTGAACTCAAATCAACAATTAGTTATTGAAGAAACTTATCTTTTTTGCTTTGAAAGTCCATTAAAAAAAAACGAACTATCCGGCATTCTCTTTTCATTCTTTTTACCCTTACGTAGCCCCCTGCGCATCAGTGGCGTTATCGCCTTGCTTGGGGTGATATGATTAAAAAAAAATATCTCGCACTTTTTCTTTCCCGTAACTCTCACGAAGTCATGTAATTAACTGCAGAATGACGTTCTACGTAGGCAGCAATTTTCTGTCGAATTTTGGTCGTTTTTCTTCCTTTACTGAAACTTCCGGCGATGTACTTCCTGTTATGAAAGTAACAAGCGTAGAAATAGCGCATTACTTTTATTACCGGAAGTACTTCGACCAGACATCTGCCAAAATTCGTTCAAATACGCAGTACGTCATTCTGCAGTTAATTACATGACTTCGTGAGAGTTACGGGAGAGAAAAAGTGCGAGATATAATTCGTTTTTTTATGGACATTTAGATAAAAAAAAAAGGTAAGTTTCTTCAATAACACTTGATTTGAGTTCAGCATATACATCTGGAAAGAGATAATGCTATTTTGGATAAATTTGAAGTGGAAAGGCGTCGGAACTTACAACGAAAATTTACCGTCTTTTCTTGATTTTTTCAACATTGTGATAATTTTCTTGCAGCCTAAACTAAGTTTAAAAATTGATGTATATTTTAATTATTGCAATAATTTTTTAAAAGTTTTTTTTGTTCAGCCAGTTGGCGTTCATTTTGAAGATTGTTTTTTTTTATAGATGACTGCAAAGATAAACGTCTAGAGTGCAAAGTCAAGAAAGATTTAAAAAGCAATCGTCTTTTCCCCCCTGCAAATAAAAATATATACAAAATCTAAACAAAACCAACGAACCCAATGCTCCTCCTGGTATTGAAGAAGAAAAAAAACGATATCGTGACGCGTCAACTAATTTTCTATTGTATAAGTCAAAGCTGAAGCTTTTTTAGAAAGGCAATATTTAAAATAAATAAATCAATCGACGATCAGCGAATTTCTGTTCGGCCACTCCAGTCTAACACTAAAAAAATATATCAATAAAAAAATAAAAATAAAAAAAGCTGTTGTTTTAAAGGTAAAAGCGAAAGTACGACAAAAAGTAACGCCCGATTTGTACAGACTGAACAATTCAACTAGTGTCATGAAAGAGAAAAAAAGAAGACATTAAAAATAGAAAAATAAGGAAGACAGTAATGGTAAAAATCGACGATTTCAATAAAACCTGCTTTCAACAATATCAGTTTTGACATAGAATAAAATTCC
The DNA here is from genome assembly GCA_037127315.1 of Ascarosepion bandense. NCBI lineage: Eukaryota > Metazoa > Mollusca > Cephalopoda > Sepiida > Sepiidae > Ascarosepion > Ascarosepion bandense. The sequence continues at coordinate 681,512 of JBBBDQ010002487.1, read as the reverse complement.
ACTTAAGAGAAATTTTATATAGTAACGTTCATTTAATGCAAGTCTCGAGAGCCACTCGTGATAGACGGTTACTGTTAAAACGGTTAAGGTGAATAAGGTGTTGTGTTGTGAATGAAACCGTAATTGGTTGGGAACGATGATTCAGTCAGTTAAGTGTCATACGTGATACACGCTTGGGCGATCATGTCTGGAAAGAGTCATGACTGACTGGACAGAAGATTATCCCGCAGTAGGTCGCCATTGCTTTCTGAGGTAGACTGGTTGCCAGCCAAGGCTATAGAACCCAATCTGTCCTGTTATTTGACTCATAGCTAGAGGGGAAAGAGATGTATTATATTATTAAGTAGTAATTAGTGGGGGATCGGTTTATTCATGATAGAAAACCGATCCCCCACTTTATGACCATTAGAAGCCTTAATCATTATTCCAACTATTATATTCAGTCAGTCAGTTAAGTGCCATACGTGATACACGCTTGGGCGATCATGTCTCGAAAGAGACATGACTGACTGGACAGAACATTATCCCGCAGTAGTTTGCTGTTGCTTTCTGCTGTAATCTGATTGCCAACCAAAGCTATAGAACCCAATCTGTCCTATTATTTAATCCATAACTGGAGGGAAGTGACGGATTAATACCTTTCTTAAGGGTATTTGTGCATAAGTGAATACAAGGAATTCAACTAGAATTCGAACTCGGCACCCCGATTTGTTGTTCTGAGTCGATATCCACTGCACCACAATGCACATCCTGCACCACAATGCACATTTTAACGATGATAATGAAATTTAAAAAAGGATAGATAAGGATCGACTCATGATTTGAAGAAGTTTTATTTGTTCAGGGGAACATCCAAGCGGGAGTCAGATCCCAGAAACAAAATCTAAGTGTGTGTTTATGGGGCTGGATTCAACTAACATGAATATTGTTTGAAGTAAGAAATTTTTGTTCGTTTTCTGCCTAATTATTGCTTAACTTAAAACTTAAAACTTAGCAGGTCACCAACACTTTTTTCTCCCCCTCTCTTCAACTGGAGTAGATAGACTAAACTATCGCCCGATTCACACTCCACTCACGTCTATTGAACGGGTGAAGAGGCTCATCCTTTGTTTCCTGTTTAGGATGCGGTTTCCGGTTTTCTCTTTTCCAATCTTTTACTCATTTCCATTCGTTTCCGCTTTTTTTTTCTTTTCAATTGGAGTAGATAGACTAAACTATCGCCCGGTTTACACTCCACCCACGTCTATTGAACGGGTGAAGCGGCTCATGCCTTGTTTCCTGTTTAGGATGTGGTTTCCGGCTTTCTCTTTTCCAATCTTTTACTCATTTCCATTCTTTTCCTCTTTTTTTTTTCAATTGGAGTAGGCTCATCCCTTGTTTCCTGTTTAGGATGTGGTTTCCGGCTTTTTCTTTTCCAATCTTTTCACTCTTACGTAGCCCCCTGCACATCAGTGGCGTTACCGCCTTGCTCGGTGTGATATGATTAAAAAAAAATCTGAGTGGAACTTCCTCTTTATAGCTGAAATACGGGTAAAATACGTACGATTCAACTTCGTGACGAGTCCCAGATGTAAAGGTCTCAACTGGTAGAACTATCGTCCAGTTCACACTCCTATCTGATCTTTTCAACAGGAGTAGAGATTTGACCCTCCTTGTTCCCTGTTTAGGTTTCCGGTTTCTTTTAATGTCAACCAACTCTATACAGCTAACGTGTCCACATGAATGCTGAACTGTTTTTCACTAATTAATTCTTTTTCTTCACCTCAATAGGAGTAAATAGGCCCACCTATCGCCCGGTTCACACTCCTCTTCGGTCTTTTGAACATGAACAGAGATTTGGGCTTTGTTCCCTAATTGGAATTGGGTTTCCGGTTCCTTTTCAAGCCTACTTCCACGCTATACTTCCAATGTCTCTTTCTGAACACTAAATTGTCTTTCAGTAATAAAATCTTGACCATTTCAAGTCTACAGTTAGACATTATCTTTCCTGCATAGACCTCACGAACTTCACGTCTTTTGAACATGTAGAAAAATCTACACAACATACGAAATGTACACAAGAAAATGATATTTTACAATTCACATATTTTGAGATCACGATTATTATTATTTCCTTTGACTTCTGTTGTATACACATTTCCTTCCAGGTCCCAACCAGAGACCTAAGATCAAAAATAGCTTTATGACATTTTTGTTGAGCATTTTTGTTTAAAAATAAGAAAAAAACCCTAAGATCACACACATTTTACAGAGATAAAACTTTTCGCAATGTGTGAACTTATTTGTGAGCACTAATCTTTGTATTTCTTTTAGACTTGGGCTACTAGGGATCCCATCAATGAATCTATCAAAACTCTGTCCAATCAAAGCGAGGGCTCTGGCTACAACTGATTATTATTATTATTATTATTATTATTATTATTATTATTATTATTATGTTGTCATTTTTCATCATATTTCGATTTCTGCTATGGTCGCACTACCTACAAAGTCTGCGGGAAGACCTAAGGCAGGTCGTGGCGTGTTGTTATGGCTCCATTTCATGTTTTTCTATCTCCCCTACCATCCCTAGCGTTACAAAGACAAATTTCTTCTTAGTGTGTGGGCTGTACTTAATAAGACAATTTTTTGTATATCTCTTAAGTTGGGGTTTCCAGGGATTCTTTCAATGTGCTGTTTTGTTCCATTTTTATCATTCCAAGTGCACCTACTATCACTGGCACGATTCTTGTTTTCAATTTCCACATTTTTTCTATTTCAATTTCCAGGTTTTTATATTTTGACAGTTTTTCGAATTCCTTGGTTGCTATGTTTACAATTCGCTGGACAAGCCATATCAATTAATAGGCAAGTTTTCTCTTTTTGGTTTTTAACAATAATGCCCAGCCTATTTGCTTCAATTTTTCTTTCTGTGTAGATGGTGTAATCCCATAGAATGGTTACATCTTCTATTTCTGTAACCGGTGCTGGGTGATATTCATGCCAGTGTTTGTTTATAGATTTTCCATAGTGTTTGCACATTGTCCAATGTAAATATTGCCTCACTCTATCGTTATGGTTTTTATATTCATTTGGGGCAAGTACAGAACATCCTGAGATTAGATGGTCTATTGTTTCTTGGTATTTATCACAGAACCTGCATTTTGGATCCACATTATTATGTATATTTGCCTGACTGTTCCTAGTGAAAAGATTTTGGTCTTGCGCTGCAAGAATAAAGCCTCAGTTTCAGACTTTAATCCAGATGCACGTAACCATCGATGAGTATTAACTTTATCAACATTGGATTTATTAGCACGTTCTGGACATTATTATTATTATTATTATTATTATTATTATTATTATCATATTTCGATTTCTGCTATGGTCACACTACCTACCAAGTCTGCGGAAAGACTTAAGGCCGGTCGTGGTGTGTTGTTATGGCTCCATTTCATGTTTATTCTAACTTCCTTAACTCACTAGCGTTACTTGGATAAAAGCTTTTCTTAGTGTGTGAGTTGTACTTATCAAGATATTTTTTTTATTTCTCTTAAGCTGGGATTTCCAAGGATTTTTCCATTGTGTTGTTGTGTTCCTTTTCTTTTCTTTATTTTATTTTATTTTATTTATTTATTTATTTATTTTCATTCCAAGCGCACCTACTATTCTTGTTTCCAACTTCTACATTTTTTCTATTTCAATTTTTTGGTCTTTATACTTCGATAGCTTTTCAAATTACAAATGTTACTATCCGCTGGACAAACCACATCATTTTTTTTTATCTCTCTTAAGTTGTGATTTCCAGGGATTTTTTTAATGTGTTGTGTTCTTTTTTTTATCATTCCAAGCGCACCTACTATCGCACCTACTATCACTGGTTCTATTCTTGTCTTCAATTTCCACATTTTTTCTATTTCAATTTCCAGGTCTTTATACTTCTATTAGTTTTTCACATTTCTTGGTTGCTGTGTTAAATATTCGCTGGACAAACCATATCAACTAATAGACAAGTATCTTTTTTCTTTTCGGTTTTTAACAATTATGTCCGTCCTGTTTGCTTCAATCTTCCTGTCTGTACAAAGAGTGTAATCCCATGGAATTGTGATGTATTCTCTTCCTGTAACCGGTGTTGGGTGATGTTCATACCGTCTTTGCAAATTGCCTAGTTTAGATATTGTCCCATTCTGTCACAACGATTTTTATATTCATTTGGCGCAAGTAGAGAATATCCTGAGATTAGATGGTCTTTGGTTTCCTGATATTGTTCACAAAACCTGCATTTTGAATCCACACTATTATGTATGATATTTGCCTGAAAGTTCCTAGTGAAAATATTCTGGTCTTAAAGTACCAAAGAAAAAGCCTTCCATTTCAGTCTTTAATCTAGATACTCGTAACCATCGACTTCATTAGCACGTTCTGGTTATTGATGATGCAGCGGTTAGTCTTGCCAGCGTTGTTTCATTTGAGGAGGGGCAAGTTTGTATAAATAAGATGGTCAGGTATCTCCAACCTGACCGCAGACTTAAGGTACGCACTGAAACAGTGAGCACATACACAAACGAATCAAAGTATTCATCAAGATCTTGCCGATCTGAAGTGTCAAATACAACAAATACACCGACAGAAAAATAATCCAATACATAGCAAGAACTCTTCTACGAGAATGAAGCAAAACGACATAACCCCAAAACGAACTCAGAAAGGCACGCCCACAAACAACTCCAATAAGAGAGTCAACCATTCTGTCTGCAGAAACTATATGAGGGACCACGCATGTTTCAAGGGCCCAAAATTGCCTTTACTTTCACCCACCCACGTTGCGACCGTATATGCAAACACACCTACAATGGCTACAGAACAACTTGAAGACACAAAAGAACTTCATGAACGGACTTCAGGACCAGACGAGATGAGATGGCTCTGTCCCCGGTCCGGAATATTAACAAACGCCATCACCTCAGTAAATCTAGCAGCATATCATCTTGACAACACAATTAGCAACAAGCCTAGTCTTTCTCGTCGCCAAACGCCGTCATATCAGCAAATCGTCTCCTCTTCGACCACACCCTGCTACATGCCTTATTCTTCGCTAAACGCTGTCACCTCGGCAAATCCGAATATTATCTCCACTACGGCACCATCCAACTACAAGCATTCCATGTCGTCGTCAACGTCGTCACCTCTATCATGAATCAGCCAACGCCGTCACCTCAGCAAATTTAATAGATTATCAACTTCCTCGACGACACTACCCGGACAACTGCTGCTACCCTCATGCCTGCCATCAAGTAAAGACTCGGACCTCACGAGCAAGTTACTTTGACTCCACAAGCAGCGACTCCAATTCCGCATACAAACGAATCAAACAAATGTGCTGCTAATAATGTTTCGTAGAAACACAGGTTGATGAACCACACCAAACCCCCGTCACCACAACAACCCTCTGCCACCTCCTCGGCGTATACGAATCGCTACAAAAAACTCTCTTTATAGTCATACCCACGACCCCGTTTCATAGAACAGGTTTGTCAGCTACGATCGATAACAGTTACCAAGTCACCAAGACGAACGACATAGTAATTGCAAACGGTTTTGACGAAGCTAGTTGGGTTCATCGTGCTCACGTACGTCGCCTTGTATGGTGGATAGGTTTTTATACCGCGGTTGTGGTAGCGTTGGGCGTCACTTGCTAAGCTATCCGCCGAATAGTGGCTGGCCATTGTCTTTATGAGGTGAGGGCATATGTTTACAGCCCAGGTCTTCATTTTTTGCTCATAAGTATTGCGCCCATGAAAGAAAAAGCAGTAGGCACTCAATCTGGAGTTCTTTTTGTCCGTCTATGTGGACTACTGCTTCTCTGATCGGTGGTCTCAAGCCGTCACGCAAAATCGGTGATCTTTTCGCGGTTACGTTATAGCATGTCCCACAATCAGCTGAGGTGCTGAAATTTCGTCATTTCACTCCCGTGGGTTCTTAACAGGTATGCCCTCAACTGCTCGTACGAGGACGTGGTTTGTTGCGAATCCTCTATCTGTTGAAATATGCCCACGTCGAGAAGTTGCTTAGCGATTTTAATAAACTCGGTTTCCATTCTCGGATAATGTGTGAGCCCCGGTTTTACGTGGATTGTGTACGCCTTGTTTAAATCGGTTATGGACCGATTGACGTCGTAATCCGAGTGGAAAAGTTTTACGTCGCGCATAGCCTCATATAGTGATTGTAGTCGCATGAGCAGTTCGAAATCTGTTGAGGTCTGGGACGTGTGTGCGACTCTGACTCAGGCAAAGGTAGGAGCAGTCAGCATTTCCTGAAGTTCCGCTTGAAGTTCGTCGGTGATTCTGGCTTGTTGTTCTTTTGTGGATTTCGGATCTGTTTTCAGTTTGAGAATTATTGCCCGTTGCTGTTTCATTAATTCTAGCATTTCGTCGAGAGTAAATACGGAGTGTTCCATCTTCTTGTTCCGGCCGCACGTTTCTAACACCAGTTGTTATATTGAGCGTAGAGTGGCAGTAAAAAGAAGAAACCGCCGAAGTAAATAATTGGGAAAATAAATAATTGTGTTAACAAAAAAATACAAGTGGTAAATCGGTGTAAATGTCTCTCGTTGAAAGAAAGAGATAAGTAGAGTCTCGGAGAGTCATCTGCGGGGCGTACAGTAGGAGAGGGAGAGTGTATTGTAAATTACTGCGGTGACGGCCTTTAGTGGATGTTATTAGAGATGAGCAGTCGCTTTCGACGAGCGTTGTGAATCGTAGCTGGTGTGCAGACCAACTGACGAAGAAGTTCCTTTGATGGGTTTTTATATCCTTTTCTTAGGCTCAGATCATCTTCAGTTTTTCTTTGTTTCTTTAGGCGGAAGTGGTTGGTGAAAATTCTGGATTGCATATTTCTTTGAGTATGTAAGTGAAACGGAAGCTATGCGCGGATCGTATGCGCATTTCATAAAGTTTTTAGTTCAGCCTTGGGTTTCGGAATCTTCACAACCTGGCAGTGTAAAGATTTGTGTAACATAAATCAGAAGATCTGGTTTTACGAAGATTTAATAACAGATTTCCCAAATCCTCCTTCCTTGTTATGTATCCCAGAAACCTCAGCTGCTGTCTCGTCCTAGTGCTACGTTTTTTCACGTTTGCAACGAGATAATTCGAGAGGTCGAAACGTTCACAAAAGACACACACACGCACACACTATATATATATATATATATATATATATATATATATATATATATATATATAGTGGCATTTATCCATGAACCTCACTGGGGCAAGATGAGAAACAAAGTCAGTTATTTAAGGTGGAAACCCGAGTGCCTGCACTCGGCCAGGGACATTTCTCAACCATCCCTCCCCCATGGTTCCACGCTTCTGGTTCTGCATTTAGTGGGATCACCTAGGTGTAGTTAATTATCAAATGATCAAACCGACCAAAACCATCACAGGAGATCGCTTTCTAATACAATTGATGCGTTTGAGCCGAGCATTGAAAAAACAAAACTGGCCACTATACGATCAGAGACGTGATAAAGTGATTTTGCAAGATGACAACGCTGGGCCACATGTTTCAAAATGTGTGAAAAACTTATCGGAAGCGCTTAAATGGGAAATCCTACCCCACCCGCTGTATTCACCAGACATTGCCCCGTCCGATTATCACTTGTTCCGATTGATGGCACATGGCACGGCTGAGCATAACTTTCATTCTTATAATAATGCCAAAAAATGGGTCGACTCGTGGTTAGCCTCAAAAGTGTCGTTTTTCTGACGCAGAATTCAAATGCTCCAAGATAGATGGGAAAATAATCGATAATACTTTCAGTGATATGTTTCTTACTAATTTTTGTAAATAAAACATTACTTTTCATGAAAAATCAGTAAGTCCTTATTCAAGTTCCTAATATATATATATATATATATATGTGTGTGTGTGTGTGTGTGTGTGTGTGTGTGTGTGTGTGTGTGTGTGTGTGTGTGTGTAAAAATTAAGACACACACGTTATTCCATGGTTAAGTCGATGTATGACCTATTTCAGGCGAACCGTCTTCAGCTGTTTTTATTGTACAGAAGATTTTACACGAATTCGTATAAAATCTTCTGTACAATAAAGACGGAAGCTGAAGATGGTTCACCTGAAATAGACCCATACTACCACTTAATCATGGAATAACGTGTCTGTCTTAATTTTTACATATATATAATTTTTATATATATATTTTTTACATATATTTGCTCTATTTGTATTTATATACATATATATTTAGAGCTCTCCTAGAGAATTATCCTACCACTTTATGTACAGGATACTTCTTTGGATTCTTCTATATCTACACCGCATATATATATATATATATATATATATATATATTGTGCGTGAGAGTGTGTATGCGAAATCTTTCATTGAGTACAAAGATAGTAGGCAGTAATATTGGCGAAAAATACTTAAACTCAATGCCGAGCACACAGATACTACACTTTGATCATAGAGGTCTAGTGATCGAAATATTGATCCACGTGAGAACTCACAGACTACACTTTGATCTCAGAGAGAAATGGCGACGAGTGACACTTTGATACTAAACAAACTGCGCAGATCCTTAATAATTTTTAAATAACCCCCTTATCTTTCATGGATAATATGATAATAATCATATTGAAAAAGATAAATGCATTGAAACAATTCCATTGTATAATAGAATTATGTAAATTTGGCTTAAAGAAGTAGCTTCCTATATACCGTCCAACAGGAGCTTCTTTTTTTCATGTAGGAACACCTTATCAAAAGATTATAAATGAAGGTTGTAGTGCTGGTTAATGTTTCTTTGATTCGGCCTTGTGTCAAACTTAACCGAACTCCCTACAGCTTACAAGTTTTATCCAGAATTATCATCAGAAGGTTTTCATCAGAAATTTATTAAAAGGAGGAATATTATGAGATTAAGGGTAGAGTTCGTACAAAATGTTCGCAGTAGTAATTATTGAAAGTGATAAGGAGAAAGAGAACAAGGTGCGACCTGACCTTATCTCCGTGCCGATTTGAAGTTGGTTACATTTTAGTTCTTTCGTTTCTCGGCTCCCATCTGTGTCTCTTGACTGACGCCGAGGTCATTTATATTGTCTGTTTTTTTTAATTTAGCACTGGATCGCTAAGTACATGGTCAATCCTTTTTTCTATTTGGGAAAACCAGGATTTCATACGTTATTGTGAATTTTTGTAAAAGTGAAGAAGGTCGATTTTGATTAATTTCTGATCCGCTACAAGGTAAAGTTATGGTATTTTATTTCTTCCATGACCCAGCTGTCTATGCCACCCTGACGATAAACTTCATCCGGAGGCTTTGATCGGAAGGTTTTGAGGAACCTCTTAACTGCTGTTGCTCTCGTGATCACCCTGACGCGGTGTGGTCGCACCTGTTAGGGCCCAGCAATCGGCAAATAGTTAACCCCCAAACTGTGGTTAAAAAATATGAAAGTATAAAAATAGATTTTTATAATATACCAGGAATACATTTTTGAAAGAAAATTAATGTATATTCTAATTTTATTCATACGAACCTATCTTAACATCTTGTCGGGATTAAATAACCTTTTAGGTGACGATATAAAATAAACTAAAACAAAATTATTTTTTTTTTACTTTAATTTTTCAAATAACAAAAACGAAAATTTGAAATGGGAAAAATAGTTTTGTGTAAACTGTTGATATTTAGATATATGTAGAACATATCTGGCGGTGGGGAGGGGAGTAGAGCTATTCACGGAATGTCACGTTTTCACGCGAAACGTCGACACAGAATCCAAAAATATAAAAACATGGAACTATGTATGTAATAACAAGTGAGTTCATTGGATCCATAAAATAAAGAATTCCTTGAAATGGGGACAAAGTTTTACATGAATTTAGTTCATTGACGTCCCTACAATAATTCAAAAGAGAAATGTGTTTTCTTCTTTCACCCGCCATATTTTCGGGGGGAACAAAATGAAGTTCAACAACCCTCAGCTTTTTTGACGGAAATTAAAAATGAAACGTGAGGACAAGCATAATTGGGCAATAAAATTTACAAACTAGAACTATAACACCTCTAAATTTATCCCTACCCTTTAGCCAAATATCTTAGCCCCTATTTTATGTCTCGTGGGTATTAATTGGAAACGTGATTTCGGTAAATGAGCGTCCTGGTTAAAATGCTCTTTTATTAAAAGTGCGGAAGGCACATTAATCATTCAGATTTGAAGAATGAGGAGCCGAAAAGAAGGGATTTTTCTATATGTGATGGGTTGGCACAAACAAACAAAAAAGAGGGGTTCAGAGTTATCAATTCTGATTTGGTGATCTTGTCAACACCTACGAGTCATGTGACACTGGCTTTATGTTAATATCGGTTACTTAAAGGACACTACTACCCCTATTATTCTCTTCCTCTTTGGTTCTCGCTACCTCTCCCTATATGACTATCACTTTCTACACATCTCCCTCCTCTCTCTCTCCCTCCCCTCTCTCTCTCTCTCTCTCTCTCTCTCTCTCTCTCTCTCTCTCTCTCTCTCTCCCTCTCTCATCGCCCTTCCTTATTGAATCATCGCTTTCTGCATCTCTTTCTATTTTATTCTAAGTAATCCCTCCGTGGAACTATCACTTTTGACATCTATTTACCTCTCTTTAGTTCTCACTACCCCTTCCTATAAAACTTTCACTTTCTACACAACTCTCTCACACTCTCACTCTCTCTCTCCCTCTCTATCTATCTCTCTCCATCAGATTCTCATCAGCTTTCCTTATCGAATCACCTTATACATCTCTTTCTTTCTTTCTTTCTTTCTTTCTATCTATCTATCTATCTATCTATCTATCTATCTATCTATCTATCTATCTATGTCTGTTCATTATCTATCTATCTATCTTCATCTGTTCATTATCAATGTATATATCTATTTATTTGTCAATCTGTTCATATCTATCCCTGTTCGTTATTAATGTATATATATAAACTCAGTCTGTTCCTATCTATCTATCTATCTATCTATCTATCTATCTATCTATCTATCTATCTCAGTCTGTTCATATCTATCTATCTATCTATCTATCTATCTATCTATCTATCTATCTATCTATTTTGGTCTGTTTCTCCAATCTTTTCACTTTTCCTTATTTTTTTTTCAATTGGAGTAGATAGACTGAACTATCGCCCAGGTTCACACTCCACCCACATCTATTGAACAGGTGTAGAGGCTCATCCCTTGTTCCCTGTTTAGGATGTGGTTTCCGGCTTTCTCTTTTCCAATCTTTTCACTTTTCCTTATTTTTTTTTCAATTGGAGTAGATAGACTGAACTATCGCCCGGTTCACACTCCACCCACATCTATTGAACAGGTGTAGAGGCTCATCCCTTGTTCCCTGTTTAGGATGTGGTTTCCGGCTTTCTCTTTTCTAATCTTCTCACTTTGTTTTTTTTTTCAATTGGAGTAGATAGATCTATCTATCGCCCGGTTCACACTCCACCCACGTCTATTGAACAGGTGTAGAGGCTCATCCCTTGTTCCCTGTTTAGGATGTGGTTTCCGGCTTTCTCTTTTCCAATCTTTTCACTCTTACGTAGCCCCTGCACACCAGTAGCCGTACCGCCTTGCCCGGGGTGATATGATTTTTAAAAAAATCTATCTATCTATATATCTATATATCTATATATCTATCTCTCTCTCTCTCTCTCTCTATATATATATATATATATATATATATATATATATGTCTGTTCATATCTATCTATCTATCTATCTATCTATCTATCTATCTATCTATCAATTTCTATCTTTCTCTATATATACACACAGACACATGCACATACCCCTATATATATATAGTGCCACGCAAAAATTACAGCACATTACAAAAATGATTTTTAGTTATTTCCAATAAAGTTAAATTAATTAAACTTTTACTGCACATTGGACATATATTTAGGCAATCAGTCAAACAATCAATTTTTTTTAAAAAATCCCTCAAAAATGTATCTCACAAAGAAAATCCGATATTTAGTAACTCAAATTACATAATTGTTTTATTATTTACCACAGCGTTTTTTTTTTAAGTGTTCAAATTTTAGTAGAATGTTTCAAATTAGGATGGGTTTGTATTTAGAACGTTCTAGAATAATTTTATGATTTCTTTTAGGAATGATTACAAGTATTGCGTTATTCTTTTTCTGTCAACCATTCTTTCAACATTGACAAAATAGGGAAAAAGAAATAATAATTGACTAGGACCTTTGTAAACGTATTGTCAACCTTCATAAAAATTGATTTGGTTATTAGAAGATATCTAGTCAGTTAACTGTGCCACTGAGTTTAGTTGGTACCATAGTTCGTCACTCGAAGACGTCTCATTCAATTCGTCCTTTAAAAAAAGCCCTGGTCGTCATAGAAAGGTAACGGAACGTATGGCAAGATTATTGGCGAGAAAAGTTGGCAATGAGCCGTGAGTTACGCTTCAGGGAGTAACCATCAGGGAGTACGAGAAGTAAGTGGAGTGAAAGTGAGCATGGATAAAATTAGTCGTTCACTTCGTCGATTTGACATTTTTTTCGAGGACTTCAAGGAAAATACCACTTCTTAAGCGAAAACACATTCTTGCTAGACTGGATTCTGAAAAGCAAGCATCGTATCAAACCAGCAGCATTTTAAGAAGTTTTACTCTGGTAAGACGAAATCAAAATTGAACATTTTGGCAGCCGGTTCACACTCCACCCACATCTATTGAACAGGTGAAGAGGCTCATCCCTTGTTCCCTGTTTAGGATGTAGTTTCCGGCTTTCTCTTTTCCAATCTTTTCACACCTTTTTCTTTTTCTTTATTTTTTTTTTCAATTGGAGTAGATAGACTAAACTATTGTCCGGTTAACACTCCACCCACGTCTATTGAACAGGTTAAGAGGCTTATCCCTTGTTCCCTGTTTAGGATGTGGTTTCCGGCTTTCTCTTTTCCAATCTTTTCACTCCTTTTTCTTTTTCTTTATTTTTTTTCAATTAGAGTAGATAGACTAAACTATTGCCCGGTTCACACTCCACCCACGTCTATTGAACAGGTGAAGAGGCTTATCCCTTGTTCCCTGTTTAGGATGTGGTTTCCGGCTTTCTCTTTTCCAATCTTTTCACACCTTTTTCTTTTTCTTTTCTTTTTTTTTTCAATTGGAGTAGATAGTCTAAACTATTGTCCGGTTCACACTCCACGCACGTCTATTGAACAGGTGAAGAGACTTATCCCTTGTTCCCTGTTTAGGATGTGGTTTCCGGCTTTCTTTTTCCCAATCTTTTCACTCCTTTTTCTTTTTCTTTGTTTTTTTTTTTTTTCAATTGGAGTAGATAGACTAAACTATTGTCCGGTTCACACTCCACCCAGGTGAAGAGACTTATCCCTTGTTCCCTGTTTAGGATGTGGTTTCCGGCTTTCTTTTTCCCAATCTTTTCACTCCTTTTTCTTTTTCTTTGTTTTTTTTTTTCAATTGGAGTAGATAGACTAAACTATTGTCCGGTTCACACTCCACCCAGGTGAAGAGACTTATCCCTTGTTCCCTGTTTAGGATGTGGTTTCCGGCTTTCTTTTTTTCCAATCTTTTCACTCCTTTTTCTTTTTCTTTTTCTTTTTTTTTTTTCAATTGGAGTAGATAGACTGAACTATCGCCCGGTTCACACTCCACCCGCGTCTATTGAACAGGTGAAGAGGCTCATACCTTGTTCCCTGTTTAGAATGTGGTTTCCGGCTTTCTTTTTTCCAATCTTTTCACTCTTAAGTAGCCCCTGCACATCAGTGGCGTTACCGCCTTGCTAGGGATGATATGATTAAAAAGAAAGTCTGTGGAAAAGGTCTGAAGAAAGAAAGATAATGAATATTCACTGAAGAATACTATCTAAGCAATAAAATTTGGAGGTGGATTAATCATGATCTGGGGTTCCTTTAGTGCCCAATGCGTAGGGAAAATTTAAATAATACAAGCGAAAATCAATGGAGCATATTATAGGGATATTTTGGAGAGAAATTTATGTCAAAGTGCACATTTAATTGGCTTGAAACTAAGTTAGGTCTTTCAACAAGAAAACTATCCTAAACACAGTGCAAAGCTTACAAAATCAGTGTTAGGTTAAAATAAAATAGACGTTCGAAAATAGTTAAGTCAATCTCCAGATTTTAACCGTACTGAAAATTTAATGATAGAGCTGAAACTTAGAACTCAAAGAAAGATCCCGTAAAACCTGCATGAACTAAAGGAATTTTGTTGTGAAGAATGGAAAAATATGAGGCAAGAAACATGAAAGAAACTTGTAGGCGACTACGCTAAATGCCTACATGCTGTAATCAGCTATAACGGTTACGCTACGAAATATTAATAGATGATTTAATGGCGGACCTGAAGGAGACTACAACCACCTTTAAATTTGTTGATTTTCATTTCCTTTTGAATTTTTTCAGTGCAATCTTATCGATTATACCCTAAACTTTCTGACTGACAAAATAAAAAATTAGAAAAATTTCAATATTTAAACAATTTTAGGGGGAGCTCAATTTTTCATACAATGTTATAGTAAATCGATCCTCCATTTTGGAACCACTCGCCGGTACGACATTACCGCCACCTGTAAATTTGTTGATTATCAATTTTTTTTACTTTTTCCAGTACAAACTTATCGATTACACCCTAAACTTTCCGACTGACAAAAAAAAAAAAATTTGAAAAATGTCAATATTAAACAATTTTAGGGGGGGGGGGGGCTTAGTTTCTCAGTTTAAAAAAGGCAAGAACTCGTAAAAAAAAAAAAAGAAAAAAAAGAAACAAAGCGACCCCAACGCGAGTGGTTCCAAAATGGAGGATCGATTTACTATAACGTTCGTCGGAGCCGAAGCCATGAAAGTATTTATAGAAGAGACAGAAGGAAGCCATATCCCATCGGTGAGAAAGTGGCTGGAGTCTAGCTGCCAAGTCGGTACCTATCACATTACTGATTCTCCTTCTTTAAACAGCGGCTTCGCCTGGTCCGTATATGACAGCAGTATTCCATGCACGGACGTATGGTTAATATTCAATGAATGTTTTTCGATTATCTTCATCTTCATTGTTTATTTTATTTTATTTTTTTGTCAGAGACTGTGAGATGAGCTGTTGTTAATATTCAATGGATCTTCATTGTTGTTGTTTTTGTTGGAGACTTTAAGCTGAGTTGTTAATATTCTGTTGATTTTCACAATAACCCTAATTCTTCGCTTTTGTTTCGTTTTTTTTTGTTTTTATTTTCTGTTTTTTTTTTCTACTACTCCCTCTGTTAATTTCTTCATCTCTCTTTTTCTGCCAAATGTAAACTATCTCTACCATTCATGCCTCATTTGAATTCCTGTCTCGCCCAATGATTACTGCTTACAACAAAAATACTTTTCTTTATCATCATAAGAGTTCCTTGCTCAGTGAAGACGTTTAAGCATCAATCATAGAATTAATAATTTTGGATATTCTTGCTGACTCTTTTACGGGAATCAGATCAATGCTTCTTATGCTTGACAATAATTTATGGGTGTAAATTAAAATCAGATCAAGCTGTCGTGTTGCAAACACACTTGCTAACTGACTTGTTAGTGACACTCGGGATGTGGCGGGGGGGGGAGTTGTTGAATTAAAAAACAACGGAAACCAGATATCGTCAAAATGACATTAGAAAATTATTTGAACACTTGACAGTTTGATGAAGATAAATTTCAACTGCTTAGTATAATGATAAGTGTCAGTTGCTTTGTTTCACAGATGAACAAATTCAATGAAACGTTATTCTATACAAATATTGTGGTTTGAACCGAGACCGAATTTCTTTCACTTTACAGTAATACTTTTTAAAAAGGCATGAATTTAATTCTCCCTGCACTCTGTGTCATTGACACATGACAAACATTTCATTGGTATACCACAAATTTGGAAAAAGAAAAGCGTTAATGAACAATTAATCAAGTAAATCCTTCAGATGTTACTATTTTAATCTAGCAAACTTTAAGTACAGCTTAGTCACTCTTTGATTATAGTGTTTAAATGTTACATGTATTTGGGTAGCATTATTTAATTTATGCATGTTTGAAAAACACCACAGGGTTTTTTTTTTATTTCGATTAGTATTAGTAAATAAAACTTTAATAAATGCAGACACGTGAAAGGCAATATTAACAAAATATAACTGACAACATATAAAGCAATGAAACAGTCTCTGATAATGATTAGCTAAAACTGCTTAGATATGGGAAGGCTTCAAGGAAACTTTCGATATTATTATTATTATTATTATTATTATTATTATTATTATGTCATTTTTCATCATATTTCGATTTCTGCTTTGGTCTCACTACCAACCAAGTCTGCGGGGAGACCTAAGGCAGGTAGTGGCGTGTTGTTATGGCTCCATTTCATGTTTTTCTATCTTCCCTATCATCCTCAGCATGACATAGATAAAGTTTTCCTTAGTGTGTGGGCTGTACTTAATAAGACAATTTTTTGTATGTCTCTTAAGCTGGGGTTTCCAGGGATTCTTTCAATGTGTTGTTTTGTTCCATTTTTTATCATTCCAAGTGCACCTACTATCACTGGCACAACTCTTGTTTTCAATTTCCACATTTTTTCTATTTCAATTTCCAGGTCTTTATATTTTGACAGTTTTTCAAATTCCTTGATTGCTATGTTACAATCCGCTGGACAAGTCATATCAATTAATAGACAAGTTTTCTCCTTCTGGTTTTTAACAATAATGTCTGGCATGTTTGCTTCAATTTTTCTGTCTGTGTAGATGGTGTAATCCCATAGAATGGTTACATCTTCTATTTCTGTAACCGGTGCTGGATGATGTTCATACCAGTGTTTGTTTACAGCTTTTCCTTAATGTTTGCACATTGTCCAATGTAAATATTGCCCAACTCTATCGTGGCGACTTTTATATTCGTTTGGGGCAAGCACAGAACAGCCTGAGATTAGGTGGTCTATTGTTTCTTGGTGTTTATCACAAAACCTGCATTTTGGATCCATATTATTATGCATAATATTTGCCTAAAAGTTTCTCGTGAAAAGACTTTGGTCTTGTGCTGCAAGTATAAATCCTTCAGTTTCAGACTTTAATCCAGATGCACGTAACCATCGATGAGTATTAACTTTGTCAACATTGGATTTATTGGCACGTACTGGATATTGGCCATGCAGAGGTTTGTCTTGCCAGCGCTGTTTCATCTTTTCAAGAGCTTTATCTTTGGCTTTCATTTTCATATTTTTTTGCCGGAATAGTTGGTTCTTGGCTTCTGTTTTGCTTTTCTGCAGAATCTACTAACTGTAAATCTTGTTTGTATTTACTGCCTTCTTTTATTATTGAATATTTTTTCTTTCTTTCTTCATGTTGCCTTACTAATTGTATCATCCAATCCTTTGTTGTTTCTATGTATGTTAGTAAGCCAATAGTTGTTGTCTTGTATGACAATTCCAGCTGAATAAGACCCCTTCCACCTTCTTTACGGGGTATGTATAGACGGTCTACATCAGCCTTTGGATGATGCATCTTATGCTTAGAAAGAAGCTTTCTTGTTTTAGCATTATTATTATTATTATTATTATTATTATTATTATTATTATTATTATTGAATATATACTTCAGAAACAAAAAGTTCCTCTGGCCCGAAGCGATCTAGTTAGTTTTGGAAAAAGAATGAACCCTTCAAATTTTCTGCGTTTCTTCTAAATCCAGACGGTGAGTCTAAAAATTGTGCCTTTAATATATATATATATATAATAAAATAAAATTTATTTTTAGAGGAGCTCCATCTTTCCCCTCATTTTTGTAAGTAATCATTTGGTGTTTTCCTTTGTCCTGTATTTACCATCTACAATAAAGCCAACGTAAGCCTTTGAAGAGTTTTGGCCGAAAGGTTCTTCATGTTTGGTTAGTATAATGACGCCTATTTTATTCAAAGTAATTAGTTCTTTGTGTGGGTACAAATCTTTGTTTGTACATATATATATATATATATATATATATATATACTATACTTGCAATTTTGTTAAAAGGCTACTGATATACAATA
The DNA here is from genome assembly GCA_037127315.1 of Ascarosepion bandense. Lineage (NCBI taxonomy): Eukaryota > Metazoa > Mollusca > Cephalopoda > Sepiida > Sepiidae > Ascarosepion > Ascarosepion bandense. The sequence goes on along the minus strand of JBBBDQ010002487.1, from coordinate 663,446 downwards.
CATATTATTAATCTTATTATCAATATTAGTATTTTTTTATGTTTATTGTATCTCTTGAATTTCTGAATTTCTCTCACCGGTCTAATATATCTACATATTACAAAATGCATACATAGATAATCCTTCTTTAATATATATATATATATATATATATATATATATATATATATATATATATATATATTGTTTTTCTTTAATCCGAAGTGGAAGAGTAGGAAGGTAAACTCCAAGAACCTGATCCTAATCAATATTAAAAAATTTTAATATTAAAAAGTGATGCAGGCAGAGAGCTCAATGTATTAAGAATACAGAGCCAATATAAATTAGAGAAAATTTTCAAAATTCAAAAGTGTCGGGTGTACTTTTCGACACAGGATCAGCGACATTGTTTTTCCAAATGGCGAAGGCCCTGAGTTAGAGTGTGGAGGCGTTTTTGGTTAACAACGGTTACAAAGTGGAAAAGGACAGAGCTGGTAGTCGAAGGGTTACAGGGTGTTGAAATGGTATATTTAGGAAGGGGAGCAATAGAAGTTCATATTTTATAAAGATAGACAACTAAATGAGTTAAATTACTTTTTAAAGTTAAGATTTTGGGCTGTTTGAAGAGGTGTATGTTGGCGAGAAGGAATGGGTTTCAATATAAGATTTTTTAAAAAAATTAAGTTTATTTGATTAAACCTTTTAGGTAGAAGTGAGTTAAATGCCAATTACAGGAAGTTATCAGTTTAAAAATTATTAGAGAAAAAATATTAAAGAAAAAAATATTAGAGAAAAAAAATATATGTATATATGTGTTAACCAAGAATCCATATTTTCTAAAGATAGGCAATTGAAGGAGATTGGGCTAGGAAGGTAGGGGGGTTAAAATACTTTTTAAGGTTAACGTTAGGGTAAAATTAAGATTAAAATTTAAATTGAATCATTTTAATTTATATTCTAACATCTAATCAACGGGGATCTAAATTCTAAATTTAAGTATTCGAATAATTTGCTTTGTGGTGGCATTTACTGATGAAGTCCCTCCTAAGATTCAGTAGCTGGTGTTGGTGGGGGTATTTTAATATTGACATTTTTTCCAGTAAACATAGACGGCACCTATCACGAAAATTCCTCGGAATACGGGCTGAACCTATCAGTTTCCAGCTAATTTCAAGATCCAGCCCTTCTTCTTTCATTTTCCAGAATGCCCGCGAAAGGGGTGTCTGGTACCTCTGACCGGGGTTCGAAAAGGAGTACCTGTGGTTATACAGTCTTTGTTTGAAAAGACCGGCGGACATACCGATATAGGCCCGGAAGTCGTTTTTTTTTTTTTTTTTTTTTTTTGTTAGATGGAGAAATGCGGGCTTCATAAATCACCTGGGTGGATTTGCATTTTCCCTCCACCGGGTAGGCGTCCACAGAATTACAGTTGCATTCGTTTAGAATTCCGGACCTAGATTCAGCATTGCGCAAGTTCACCAGAATACTCCTCTTATGGGAACTAATGAGGCTGTCCATATTCGGGGTGCAGGAATAACTAATTTTAAGGGTGTACCTATTAAAAATCTTCCGTGGAGGGTTACTGTTATTAAAATGTTTGTCTATTAACTTGAGAAAATATTTACTAATATTGATGTTAGTTAGTTTACAATTATCTTTCTTTTTCTACAGTTTCCTTTATTTTTATTTTTGGATGATTCGGAGTCTACTGTAGGTTTATTATATGTTAACTTGTTCTTATATCCGCTTTTTTGAAGGGCCTTATTGTAAATATTTTTACTTGCGTTGAAAGTTTTAATGTTGGATGATAATTGGTTGATTCTATTATTCACTATATTGGGTATATGTTTTATAATATTTTTGGGGTGGTTGGATGAAATATTAATATAAGTGGGGGAACTATTTTCTTTGAGAAATGGTTGGTAGGATCCATCATTTAAGTTAAGGGTGATGTCTAGATAGTTTACAATTTTAAGATTAGAGGTGACTTCGACTTTAAAGCCGAGGTACTTCAGGGCTCTAATTATTTTTTTTGTGTATCCTATTTGTGTAGGGCCCATTGGAATTAGGGATAATTATTAATCCATCGTCCCGATATAGGCCTAATTTTGGGGGGTCTAAAAATCTGCTTAGAATATCTAAAATGTAAATTCCCACAAGATCTGCCACCTGGGCTGAATCATATGCTCCCATAGGGACGTCAAAAACCTCCCCCGGCCCCTTTTGTCCATGTGGAATCATCAAAGGTGAGAATGGATTATGGCAATAAATTTTTTTTTTCTTCAAAAATGTGTTATGGTAATATTTTTTATTCAAAAATGTATATTTTTCTCATCATCATCATCATCATCATCATCCGTTACACCCAATGGCGTGTAGGGCAAAAATAAAGCTTCTCTACCTCTGCCTATCTTGGGCCAGACTAGTCAATGAATCCCAAGAATACTGCATGGCTTTCACCTCATTCTTCACCGTACTTCTTCATGTCGTTCTTGGTCTTCCCCTCTTTCTTTTGCCATCTGGGGTCCAGTGCAGTGCTGTTCCTGTGATTGACCGTGGATCTTTCCGGAGCACATGCCCAATCCATCTCCACCGCCTTCTTGTAATGATGGTGCCCATATTCTCTTGTTTGCATCTCTTCAACAGGTCTTCATCTGAGTGATGGAGAATGACTAAGGCGGATCTCGCCAAAGTTCAATCCTTTCACACTATGTGCTTCCGACGAATACTGAGAATATTTTTCGATAAAAGTCTATTTTTATACTTTCATAGTGTTTTGATCCCAGTTTGTGGGTTAACTATTTGTCCATAGCTGGGACCCTAACAGGTGCTACCACTCCGGGTCTGGGTGGACCTGGAAACAACAGCAATTAAGCGGTGGTTCCATGCTTTTCACAACCTCCCAATCAGAGGCTTTGCTGCCAGATGCAGTTTATCGTCATACTCACCTCCCAATACAGAGTAGAGGAAATATTTAAAATCTATTATATAAATGTTATAACATCACTACAAAGTAGCTATTTTGTTTCAACATTTCTTGTGTATTGTCGACGCAATCAGCTCCATCACATGACAAGATACAAAAAATGTTGAAACAAAATTGCTACTTTGTGGTAATGTTATAACATACTTATGTTATAAGTTTTAATAAATATTATATATTCTGCTCTCGCACCCTGATTGAGCACTCTGGCAGAATGGTAGACTTTGAAAAACAGTAGCTACTTTAGCATCTACGCATCGTTCATTCAGCAATGAATTAGAACACTATCGGCTATTGGGCGTGTATAATGATAATATACACGCTAAATAGTCTGCCACCTTCTACCGAGCGCCCATAGCTCAGAGGTAGAATCGCCAACTGACACCAATTCAGTCGGGTTTCAATCCTGGGTTAAAAAGCAATCGGAGTCTAACCGTACTGATGAGCTGTGATACAGCGAAAGAGATCTGTCTGCGGATGACTATATATATATATATATATATATATATATATATATATAGGTAGTTTGATTTTATTGATGCATGCTTCATTAAATAATATACGCAAGTTTTGTCTATGTATTTTATATAAATTCTTTTTCTATTGTCTGATAGGCTTAATAGTATTATCATTAAAAGAGGAAAGAAAATCAGAATATTGATACATCTTTTTAATCCTATCTAAACTTTCGGCTTTCATAAGCCATTATCAAAGATGCCAATTACATTACAATATATTAAAAAATTCACGGACAAACAATAATGATAGTCTGTTTTTGTTAACTTGGAAAATTTCCAAGCAACGAGAAACACGTGCATACGAGACGCTGGAAGCGAAAATCGCACCATGACTCGTGACGTCACACATGACCACGCGAGAGTGAAAACGAGAAGTAGGTTTCCGCTGTTCTATGTATATAGCTTAGAGAATTTTTAGTTTTTGTTCATTGTTTTCATGTTGAAGTTTAGTTGTGTTTTCAACAAGGGTTTTCAGGAATGGTGTATGCGACCAGACATGTTGTTTTAAATGCCTAAAAATATTAGAATTATCATTCAAATATCGTGTCAAGCTTCGCGAGAGCGAATTCGTAGTGTGACCAACATAAATATTATTTAATCCGGTGTAGATACAATCCCCCAAAGAGCATTTAAATTTACAAGCTATGTTGTTTTTGTTTTTGTTTTTTTTTTTGTTTTTTGTTTTTGGTTTTTGGTTTTTTGGCAAATCGCTAACCGGGGGAGAAGAATCATTGCAAATAATTGAGTTGGATATACAGGAAACAAGGGATGAGCCTCTTCACCTGTTCAATAGACGTGGGTGGAGTGTGAACCGGGCGATAGATAGATCTATCTACTCCAATTGAAAAAAAAAACAAAGTGAGAAGATTGGAAAAGAGAAAGCCGGAAACCACATCCTAGATTAGTCCTGGTTGTTTTTAAAATATGTTCGTATTCGTAAGAATAAGATGTTATTGTTTGGTATATGTTTACTGAAGGAATTCTTTAAATAAACATTGTTTTTATTCTTCACTGAAGATAACGTTTTTTTCTATCATTCACTTTTTTCCTTTTTTTTTTTTATTTTTCAAATTGAAAAGAAAAAAACTACTTTCTTGTTCGCTGATGTATATGATGAATTTAATTTTGCTAGGATCTATTGTAGATATATTAGTATTTACTATTTTTTTTAGTATATTTTCATCTTGTTTATAATTTGTATGCATTTGATTACAATATAGGAGATTAATATGTTTGCGATTAGTTGAAGTAGTATTATGTTCTATTATGCTTAGTATTGAGACTTCCAAGAAAGCATCGTATTTGTTCATCAACTTTATAATTTGGAAAGTTATTAATAATAAGTGTTTTTTTTTTATATTCTTTAGTTCACTGTAATAAAGAAATCATTGTATATTTGCGCTTTTGATGTTTTTCTACTTGTTCCTTATTTATATATGTGTGCGTCTGGGCACGCCAACGTGGTGTACATGTTAGCAAACTTGTCTTTCTAGATCAATTACGACTGATCATTATAGATCAATGAATTGTCTCCCTTCGGAGGGGTCGTGATTACCGGCCCCTGGCTTGGGCTGACAGCAGCCCAGCTCTTTCTCTTTTTTTCCTGCGACTTTGCCGAGTCAACACGGACTAATTCTAGCTCAGTGAAACTCAACCAGCAGCCACATAGTGTCCGAAAATGGAGCGACCAAAAAAGATAACCTAGATTCGAGAATGTTCCAACAGTTGCAGCAAAGCATCAGAAAACGGAATCCCTCTTCAACTTGAAGACGAATGTATTTTGATGTCGCAACAGAAAATAACTGTTAACAGAATGAACTATACTGCTTCCAGTTAAGGTTCGCAAAAACCACTGTTTTTTTTGTTTTTTTTGTTTTTTTTCAACCATTTTCTTAAACCTTATTTTGTATCTTCCCTCTCTTTCTTCCTCTTTCTGTTATAAAGCCTTTCCTTCTTCAACTCAAGTTTGGTGTTGTCCTGTTTTCTCTCGTCGTGTCACGTCAATGCTCTTTTACCCTTATTTTCTACAGAAGACATCTTAACTGGTCACTAAAATTTTGAGGGGTATAAAAACCCGCATAGTTTAGAGGGTGATTTTGTTCTGATCTGAAAAACTGTAAGAAGGAATGTGAGACCGAAGTACTTTTGACCCGACCACACACACATGTCAGCGGGAATCAAGATAATTATAGTTACATTTCCTTGCACAGATCTTTTCCAAAAAGGCTTTTAAAAAAAGGGCCTTAAAGGAGACGGATAATGATGCTTCGAATCCGTGTTGCCATTTTCGTTCCTTATCCAGGGGCAAATAATCTAGGACAATACGAAAGTGTTGGAAACAAATTTTTAACATTTTCTTTTCTTTTTTTCTTTATTTTTTCTCACTTTAAAAAAATGTTTTTCTTTTCCTCTATCATTTTTGCTGTGAATTTCATGACAGACAAAAAAAAAACTGTTTTCATCATATTATCAGCCTTTCTTCCTTCATTATGAACCCATATATTCTGCTGAATTTGGATTTGGATTAGCAGACCGGAACTACGCCATTCGTTGTTTAGAAATTAGCACTCATTAATCAATGTCTTTCAAACATAATGATAATAATAATAATAATAATAATAATAATAATAATTATTATTATTATTATTATTATTATTATTATTAAGCCCGCTATCAGTTAATGGTTTCATTTTTGTTCTTAATATCTTCCTGAGATAGAATAACAAGAAAGCGAAAAAGAATAAGAATCTAGACAGGTAAAAATTAACAAAGATAGATAGATAGATAGATAGATAGATAGATAGATAGATAGATAGATAGATAAAGACTGACTTTGCACCTATCTTTCTATCTACCATCCCAGTTTCTTTCTATCTATCTATCTATCTATCTATCTATCTATCTATCTATCTATCTATCTAACTATTTCATTCTGTTCATATCTATCTATCACAGTCTGTTCATCTATCTATCTATCTATCTATCTATCTATCTATCTATCTCAGTCTGTTTCTATGTATCTATCTCAGTCTGTTTCTATGTATCTATATATGTCTGTTCATATCTATCTATCTACCTATCTATCTATCTCAGTCTGTTCATATCTATCTATCTATCTATCTATCTATCTATCTATCTATCTATCTATCTATCTATCTATCTATCTATCTATCTCTCAGTCTATTCATATCTATCTATCTATCTATCTATCTATCTATCTATCTATCTACGTTTATATTTATTTTCTGTTCATACTCATCTATATATGCCTACCTATCTAGCTATCTCGATTTGTGACTTTCTTTCTGTCTACCTAGTACTAAACTATTAATGTTATTAACACTTTCCCGTTTAATGTACCTTATCTCTTCTTGTTGATAAGCATGATATTTGCTTATTGGTTGGCCAAATATCTAAACTCGTACAGGTTGTGTAACCAATAAAAGATATCAAACTTCAGCGGTTTCTCTTAAAACGAATAAACATTTATTTCAATTAATTTTTAAGTTTATTTCTATTTGCTCGCTTCAACGTTCTTCGAATTTTTTCATTGTATTCCCTTTTCTTTTCCGAAAAAGGGTAATTACGCCATTGCCTGGATTTCGTTTCTAGACATTTTACCCTTCAGCGTTTTTTGTTTGTTTGTTTGTTTGTTTGTTTGTTTGTTTGTTTGTTTGTTTGTTTGTTTGTTTTCGGTTCTTAGTCCTATTCTGGAATATTGAATTTTGATTTGAGCGGAGATGTTTTTCCCTTTCCGTATATGCCCCATCCTGTTCATTTCAAGACATTACATTCTAAAAATCAACAGACGGCGAAATTAAATTAATTCAAATTAATCAATGTATATGTTTTTTTAGAACTTTTATATTTATTTCTTGTTTCTAAATACATAAATGAAGATAAGAGTTGCGCATATATATATTTTAGCAGCCATTTTGAAATGTCAGCTCTCCATCACCGTCTGATTCTGCGTTCTGTGATGAAGAATAAAATGGTGAGCATCTTCACAGCCTGGCAATGAAAATAAAACCAGTGATCAGGCAAAAACAAATAAGATAGTATCGATATATTTTTGTCAGATTTAGCCGAGTGCAGAGCAAAGCCAAATGAAAAGCGGAATGAAAGTTTTAAAAAAATTGTTGGGCTCAACAATTTCAACCGGACTTGAAAATCAGAATTCAAAATACATCTATCTTCATTTGAACTTCGATAGAACCCCGTTATTATTTGAACTACTTCATTCTTCGTCAATTTATGTTGTTTAAAAAGGCGAAGATTAGAATTGTAATAAAATCAAAAATAGGTACCTCCATACATTCTCGATAACTTTTAACTTTGATATCTCCCGAAAAGGAATACAGTATAAAAAGATCAGTTGAAGAATGGAACTCCACACCAGGAATAAGAAATACAGATTTAGTGTACTAAGGTAAAATTAACAATAATACACATATAGGCAAGCCACAGGTTGAAGCGGAATCGACTATCGAATAGTGAATGCCTTCGCCTAAGACCTTTCCCGTATTTACTAGCCTTCCCACGCAAGGACAGATGTGACACATGGTCATTTTATAGTGGGTATTCCCGGCCATATAGCCGGGCCAAAAAATGCCTGTCTATTTTTCTCCAGTCGTGGTTCTACCGTTCGGCGGAACCACGACTGTGTTTGTGCTCTCTGCTCGGAAGCAGATAGCGCCCTCTACCCGAAGGCAGAGAGTTGACAGTGTCATAGAGCAGTCAGGCAAATGCCTAATAATTTTCCGTATTTACTAGCCTTCCCATGCAAGCCCAGATATGACACATGGTCATTTTATCGTGGGTATTCCCGGCCATACAGCCGGGCCAAAATATGTCTGTCTATTTCTCCCCAGTCATGATTCTACCCTTCGGCGGAACCACGACTGTGTTTGTGCTCTCTGCTCGGAAGCAGAGAGCGCTCTCTACCCGACGGCAGAGAGCTGACAGTGTCATAGAGCAGTCAGGCGAATGCCTAAGACTTTTCTGTATTTACTAGCCTTCCTACGCAAAGCCAGATGTGACAAATGGTCATTTTATTGTGGGTATTCACGGGCATATAGCCGGGCCAAAAAATCTCTGTCTATGTTTCCCCAGTCGTGGTTCTACCCTTCGGCGGAAACACGACTGGGTTTGTGCTCTCTACTCGGAAGCAGAGAGCTCCCTCTACACGAAGGCAGAGAGCTGACAGTGTCATAGAGCAGTCAGGCGAATGCCTAAGACCTTTTTTGTATTTACTAGCCTTCCCACGCAAGGCCAGGTGTGACACATGGTCATTTTATAGTGGGTATTCCCAGCCATATAGCCGGGCCAAAAAATCTCTGTCTATTTTCCCCCAGTTGTAGATCTACCCTTTGGAGGAACCACGACTGTGTTTGTGCTCCCTGCTCGGAAGCAGAGAGCGGCCCCTACTCGAAGGCAGAGAGCTGACAGTGTCATAGAAAAGTCAGGCGAATGCCTAAGAGCTTTTCCCGTATTTACTAGCCTTCCCTCGCAAGGCCAGGTGTGACACATGGTCATTTTATAAATAAAAATATTTATACCCGGGCCAAAAAATCTCTGTCTATTTTTCCCCAGTCGTGGACCTACCCTTCGTCGGAACCACGACTGGGTTTATGCTCTCTGCTCGGAAGCAGAGAGCGCCCTCTACCCGAAGGCAGAGGGCTGACAGTGTCATAGAAATGTCAGTAAGCAAAATACTCTGGTCTATTTCCAACATAAATGATATTGATTGGAATATAAATTTTTGAGATTTTTTTCCAATTTTTAATTTATCGACGATTTTTGAGCGATCAACGTATTTGTTAACATAAGTTATTACACGGTTTGAAAAATCTTGAAAAAATAAAATACACGTCTCTGATACATTATTTTTTAAAAAAATAGCAAATGTAATGTTAAATTAATCTGATTTACACAAGTATTACTTATTTCTAGTATAAAATTTAGAATAAAACTATTTCTTAATCACAGAGTTGAACGTTTTGACCTGTCCCCCGTATTTGAAATGCGTTGACAGCTCGCCAGATGGGAGATAAAATTACGAGTGACATAATTGTACAATTTTTTTCGGTAAGGGGAAGAAACCCTGAAACACGTGACCTCTTAATGTACACATAGAAATTACCATACAAAAAAAAAATTCAAATACACACAAAAAAAAATTGAAAATTATTTTTTTAAAATACGATGGCTAGATGATTCTATTAAACTTTTCGTTTTCAATTAGTAAATATAGTCTTCACTTCATGAACTACCAACCTAACGTCTACAAATTTTGGAAATATTTTTAAAATATTTTTGAAACTTTATAAATTATTATATTTAAAAAAGCCAAAATGAAAACAATTGTTTTAAAATTCCATTAGCAATCTAAAAATATTTTTCTTCAGAATATAACGTCTGAAATTTATATTATCTATCAAAGCAATTAAAAGCTTATCTAATTAAATAATCTCATAGTTTTATTGTATTTTTTTATTTTACTATTCGGAGCAGATTTTCGGTAAAAAGAGCTAAATGGTTTTAAAAAATAATACATAATTAACATTCCCCAATGAGTCATACGTTTAACTAATTGTTGGAACACCTCCTCTATTACTCTAAAGATGAACTTTTCCACTGACTATTTATAGTAGTAGTCATACTGTTACAGAGGGAAGAATTACAGTGTATTACAGGAGATCTAGTCCTGAGGTTATCGCATTGCTAAGTCTCACGTCTCGTTATTATCTCGCATTCTCTCGTATTCAACTAACCGTATTGTTACGACGTTATACTAACCTTCTATGTAGATATTTCTCTTCGACAATATATTGTGTTTATACCGGATAACCTTGTGTTGTGTTATTATTTGGATCTAAACCCAGATCCACAACACTAATAAACCCAATTTTGCCTTCAGAATTTCTGAAATGTCATGAATTTATGTGAAAGGGATAACAGACGTAAAAAAACAATATTTTTACCAATATTTTTTTAAAATAAAGACTTTGAAAAATTTAATTCATTTTTGTATAAGTTCTGAAAGTTTCATTCAAATCCAACAATTATTTGATTTTTGCAAGAATTTCCAAATTAATGTGTTTCCCACGGGAAAAAGAGCATGTTATGTAACATTATGTTTTCCATTGTACACTCTCGAAAATAAAAACAATATTTTTACCAAAATTTCGAACGTGCAAGAAAAGATTAAAGATTTTTTTGAAAAAATTAAAGAGTACTTTGATCTTTTCTCTTAAACATTTTGATGGAAAAAGTTTTTATTAAGTTTAAGACTTTTTTTCTTCATACTGTGCTGTTTTTTTTCAGCGATTTAGTAGAGGTACCTAAAACATATAGCAAATTTATACTTTTCTTTGTATTTGAAATCAACAACTGATGTGGCCCTGGGAAAAAGGTCAAAAGAAAGACTCGGTCACGGTATACGGTTGGAAACAATATTATATTAC
>JBBBDQ010002487.1:0-50000 GCA_037127315.1 Ascarosepion bandense | reverse complement strand
TCTATCTATCTCAGTCTGTTCATATCTATCTATCTATCTATCTATCTATCTATCTATCTATCTATCTATCTATCTATCTATCTATCTATCTACCCGTTCTTTCAACTCTTTTATTCTCTCTCTCTCTCTACGGGTGACTTTGGGTTTGACTCGTGTCTAGTCTGGTTAACTGGTTAATAGTGTGACCGATCCTTACTGTCCGGTCCTATATCCTGTTCGATAATAACCCGAAATGGGATACCTTTTCCAAAAATCAATCAAACAACCGCTTTTCTTTCTTTCAGTTCTTGATTAAATTGCTAATTCCTACTTCCTGCCATTTTTATTGTACTTTTTATCCTTTAACTCCGATCAACAGAACTTTTAGCACAAACCGGGTGTTACTCAGCGTGAAAGAATATAAGAGAATCACTATAAAGTAGATAGAATGAGTAAAGAACATCAACTAAGAAGACAAAAGCTAATGATCGACATTGCATTTAAATTTTTGATTAAATTTGTCTGAAAACCAAGAAGCCGGTAAAGAATTACACAAGCGAGAAGTGTGAGACAATAAACATTTAACATAGAACTTACGGTTACATCTAGCCATTTCGACTGTAAAATGACGAGACTGGCACCGATCTAATACTGTTCTTCGATTCATAGAGTCAAAGTACCATAAAAGAGAGATCATCAGAATATTTACCAAGAAATTATTTATAGAAAAGGCACATGCCTGAAACCGAGATGTCAGAACAGGACCAATAATATTTCTGATTCTTTGGATTTTATCAAAGATCTTTAGATCTCACAGCAGTAACACCGTGCCACATACAATATTATAAGCTTCTTGAAAACATTTGATTTCAGTTTTTCACTCAATACATTCCTATTTCTGACTGTCACCTTTGTTTCATTCTCCGATTTTCTTTCTTTTCTTCACTTTCTTTTCTTATTCGTATACCGACAATGAACGACTAACCAATGGTTCACATTTCGACGAAAAGAACAAAATAAACTTTCTAATTTTTACCAGTTGATGAAAAATTGATTAACACATCAGCATTTTGATTAAAATTCAATCAATCCAAGTCGAAACAAAAATGTAGAATCTTGAAGATATTGAAAAGCATTTCAGTTGTAAAAATATTAAGGAATCAGTCAGTTAAGTGCCATACGTGATACACGCTTGGGCGATCATGTCTCGAAAGAGACATGAGTGACTGGGCAGAAGATTATCCCGCAGTAGGCTGCCATTGCTTTCTGCGGTAGACTGGTTGCCAACCAAGGATATAGAACCCAATTCGTCCTGTTATTTGACCCATAGCTGGAGGGAACAGACGGATTAATACCTTTCCCAAGAGTATTTGCGCGTATATGATTGCAACGAATTCAACTGAAATTCGAACTCGGCTCTCAGATTTTTCGTTCCAAGTCAATAACCACTGGACCACAACGCACATTCTGTTTAAAGAATTAATTAAAGAATATTTTTCTTAATCACAAAATGTGTAACAAACGTTTGAGGCTTCTTTTTTTCTAATTACCGCTATCTAGAAAGCAAATACAATGACAATTACTCACTTTAAACTTTGTTTTGATGACTGGACAGAGGGGAAAATAGAGCCATGGAATTTGCAATCGTTTGGAAGAAACCAACTGTCTCCTCAAGCAACTGCTCCTCCTACATGGTGGACCCTTTGAAACATCCAGCGGTCATGAATTCACTGCTATCATAAATCCAGACGTGTCATCCATCGCCCCAGTGTTAAACTGTCCTGAGCTCACTGTATAAACACCTGTAAAAAACGGTCTTCAGAAGAGAACAACAATTCAGAAGAGGATGAAGTCATTGATCAAGATTACAGCTCAAAGGAGAAACCCTTACTCCCACAATCAAGAAACACCAAAGATCTGATCAGAGATCATTGTCTTAACAACGTCCAATGCAGAGCTTTGAAACCCAAGCAGTGTCATTTGTTAGATAAAATTACGTAAGTCGCAGGCCAGAGAGAGCGTCGTCTTTGTTTTTCAAGCTTTTTCACCCATCAAAATAATCTATCTATCTATCTATCTATCTATCTATCTATCTATCTATCTATCTATCTCAGTCTGTTCATAATCTATCTATCTATCTATCTATCTCAGTCTGTTCATATCTATCTATCTATCTATCTATCTATCTATCTATCTATCTATCTATCTATCTATCTATCTCAGTCTGTTCATAATCTATCTATCTATCTATCTATCTATCTATCTATCTATCTATCTATCTATCTAGTCTGTTATATCTCATCTATTCTATCTATCTATCTATCTATCTATCTATCTATCTATCTATCTATCTATCTATCTATCTATCTCAGTCTGTTCATAATCTATCTATCTATCTCAGCTTCTGCGACAATGTGTCCGGCCTGTTTGAGGAAACTGGAATCGGCTGTAACCACAGCTAATAGCGCCTCTTCATTAACAACTTGCTCAGGAGCCTCAAAGCCGTGTTGCTTCATGATGAAAACATATATCTATCTCTTCCCTGGTTTACTCTGAGCAGCTCAAAAAGGAATACAGATGTGTCAAGATCTTTCTAGAAGCCTTGAAATATGAAGTGGTGATAATCGGAGACTTCAAGATGGTGGCCTTCCTGATGGGGCTCCGTATTAGCTTTGCCTTTGGGACAGCAGGGATAGCGCAACACACTACCCCACAGGTGAGACTGGCCACAGTGAACAGAGTTTAATGTGATGGGGAGGAACAACAACAAGTGTGAGCCACTGTTGAACCATCAGAAAGTATTATTTCTTCCACTGTACTTAAAATTAGGTCTTATGAAACAATTTATCACACCTCTAAATAAGTGGGTCTGCTGCCTTGAAGTATCTGAAAGATTTCCTCTTTAAAATGTCTGCAATAAAGCTCAAAACCGGTGTCTTCGTCAGACCAAAAATAAAGAATGTCATAGAGTGTGAGGAATTCTCCAAGAAGCTCACTAGGGCGGAGAAAGTAGCGTGAAATTATAGCGGGTTATCCATTCTTTTCCAGTTCATAGAGGGGGTCCGTTCTAGTGAAGGGTAGTTGTATATTGTTACACATTAACGGAATTTGGCCTTGATGCAGAGAGCTAACTATAAGTCATATTTGTGTCTGGGCTTCCCATTGGCCGATAAATAAAATTCGCGTAGGCTCGCGAATATTTAAATTTAATATTTAATTAGTTTTTAGTTTTCAACCGGAACATCTGCGCAAACCCGGCTGCGCACCGACGACTTTTGGTCATTTGCTTTTTTGTCGTGAGAGTGCAAACATCCGGTCCATCGCCTTTTCTCGGTAGGTATCACCACAAAATAACTTTTATTGTAGTGGTTCGGGGCCCCCTGGGCGATCTCAAATTTGAATACTATGTGAATCTTGTTGAGAATTTGGTGAGGTACTACGGCAAAATGTGCTGTGGGGTGTCCCTCAAAGTCCATATCCTTGAATCTCATGTTGATAAGTTCAAGAAGATAATAGGGGTGTACTTAGAGGAGCAAAGCGAGCGAATCCTCCCTGATAGAATGGATATTTGAAAGCCACTACCAAGGATCGTATAACGAAAATTTAACGGGGGACTCTATTTAGGGACTGATTCGTGAAAGTAATTTACAGTATCAGCTTGAATCTTGAAACACTATTGACTTTTATATTTTTTGTGATCTTGTGTAATTCTAGAATACAGAAATGCTATTTTTGAATCTTATGTTTTTTTGTCCCTACTTTGCATGAACGAAAATGTTCACATTCACCAGTTTCCTCAATAGAAATGCGTAAATATCAGAATAAAACATTATCCTTGTCACGAGTTTAAAGTCTGAAGGAAATGTTAGCCTTTTTCTTTTTTCATATTTATTACAGCTGGTACCCAAGAACAAGAGAATGTGCGTTGTGGTACAGTGAATATCTGCTCGGAACGAGAAACCGGGGAGCCGAGTTCGAATTCCAGTTGAATCCATTGTATTCACTTACGCGCAAATACCCTTGGGAAAGGTATTAATCTGTCTCTTCCTTCCAGTTATGGGTTAAATAGCAGGACAGATTGGGTTTTATAGCCTTGGTCGGCAACCGGTCTACCGCAGAAAGCAATGGCAACCTACTGCGGGATAATCTTCTGCCCAGTCAGTCATGTCTCTTTCAAGACATGATCGCCCAAGCGTGTATCACGTATGGCACTTAACTGACTGACCCAAGAACAAAAATCGTTTAAGACAACGTTATGTGTCGGTTCACACGGCCTTCCAGAAACTATAATGGGTCTTATTTATATTTGATATTATATTCAGTTCCGAACAAAATTTAATTTTAATAAAACATTAGTTGTTTAACAATGGCAATCTCGATTAAATATCGATAAATTCATAGAGTTTCCAAAAATATGGAAAATGCATTCACATTTCCACCGACTCAAGAAGGATTTATATCTTTTTTTTTTTAATCATATCACCCCGAGCAAGGCGGTAACGCCACTGATGTGCAGGGGGCTACGTAAGAGTGAAAAGATTGGAAAAGAAAAAGCCGGAAACCACATCCTAAACAGGAAACAAGGGATGAGCCTCTTCATTCGTTCAATAAACGTGGGTGGAGTGTGAACCGGGCGATAGTTTAGTCTATCTACTCCAATTGGTGGAAGGGGGAGTAAAAGAATGGAAATAAGTAAAAGATTGGAAAAGAGAAAGCTGGAAACCACATCCTAAACAGGAAACAAGGGATGAGCCTCTTCACCTGTTCAATAGACGTGGGTGGAGTGTGTACCGGGCGATAGTTTAGTCTATCTACTCCAGTTGAAGGGAGGGGGAAAAAAAGGTGTTGGTGACCTGCTAAGTTTTAAGTTTTAAGTTAAGCAATAATTAGGCAGAAAACGAACAAAAATTTCTTACTTCAAACAATATTCATGTTAGTTGAATCCAGCCTTATAAACACACACTTCTGCCGGTGAGTTGAAAAAAAACAAAAGAAAAGTTTTTAACCTTTATATCTGCCTGTAATTCTGTGGGTCACTTGTGTGCCACGTGATCCTCTTATGTGTGCCGTGAAACATTGTCACAGCATATATATATATATATATATATATATATGAAAGCATATAATAATACTTCGTTAGTATTTGAATAAATGTCTCTCTCTCACCGGCGCGACATGACTTCCCTGCGTCTCTTCTATAAATACTTTCATGGCTTCTGCTCCAATGAACTTGGATCACTGGTGCCCCCTAGATACGAATTTGCACGAGAAACTAGATTAGCAACTAAATCCCACCCTTTTCCAGTGAAACCGATAAAATGCAACCGCAACTTCTACTCCAATAGTTTCTTTTCTCGCACTTCCCGACTGTGGAATTCCCTTCCACATGATTGCTTCCCCGACGGCTACAATCTCCAGGAGTTTAAATGTAAGGTCAATAGACACCTCCTAACACACTAACTCGCTCCCATTCTTTCAAACAGTCTTCCCATCTGCCCAACCCTCATCCTTACCCATCTATCACCTTCCTTCTGACATTTCCTACACCTAACCACTCCTCCTCTTTACCTTCCCCTATGTAGCCCCATGCGCAATAGTGGCAGTGGAATGCCTTGCTTGGGGTGAAATGATTAAATAAAAAGTATTAAACTTTATTTCAAAAAACTGTTATCACTGTTCTTCGATTAGGTTATCTTAAATAGTTTGTTGTAATATTTTTTTAAAATAATTTTTGTTTTTGGGCTCAAAATAAAACATACGGCGGTACCCATTAAAACGTTTTGGATTTTAATACAAAAAGAATATCTCACATTAGCTAAAAAAGGCTTTATCAGTTTTATTGCAATTTTTCTACTTCTTTTTTTTTTTAATCATATCACCCCCCGAGCAAGGCGGTAACGCCACTGATGCGCAGGGGGCTACGTGAGAGTGAAAAGATTTGGAAAAGAGAAAGCCGGAAACCACATCCTAAACAGGGAACAAGGGATGAGCCTCTACACCTGTACAATAGACGTGGGTGGAGTGTGAACCGGGCGATAGTTTAGTCTATGTACTCCAATTGAAAAAAAAAAAAATGAAAAAGAGGTGAAGAAAAAAAAAAAGAAAAAACAAGTGAAAAGATTGGAAAAGGGAAAGCCGGAAACTACATCCTGAACAGGGAAGAAGGGATGAGCCTCTACACCTGTACAATAGGATCTCAACCCTAAATAAACTGGGGTCAAAACACTATGAAAGTATAAAAATACACTTTTATAAAAATATATACATAGAAATAGACTTTTATAGAAAAATATACAATTTTAAAAGAAAAATATTACCAACAATACATTTTTGAAGGAAAAATATTATTACCAGCAATACAGTTTTAATACAAAACTAG
This sequence comes from Ascarosepion bandense, assembly GCA_037127315.1. Classification (NCBI taxonomy): domain Eukaryota; kingdom Metazoa; phylum Mollusca; class Cephalopoda; order Sepiida; family Sepiidae; genus Ascarosepion; species Ascarosepion bandense. The sequence goes on along the minus strand of JBBBDQ010002487.1, from coordinate 43,642 downwards.
AAGACATGTTCAGTTCATCAAAATCTAACTAAATTAACCTTCTCACTATAACCAAACATTAAGAAAATTCCTTAAAACCACACCTTTTCATCATTAAATTACCCACAGAGGTTGATGTGTCGTTAAATAAAACACAAAACTCAAAATCTAATATTACACTTCAGTTATATGAAGAAGAAGAATTGGTGACCATTTCTAGAGATCGACGCTACACATTGATACATTTTGGATTTCAATGCAATCCCAGATGAGATAAAAAGGCTTTATCAATTTCATTGCAATTTTCTACTTCTTATTTATGTGAATTAGGCTCCTTAACCCTAAATAACATAAAAAATAAGATGCGAGAAAAACTACACCCAACTGAAGAAGATATAAGAGTCTGCTTATCGCACATTCGACCAAACATTGAAGATTTCTCGAAAGAACACCCAGCATATGTTTCACAAGCTGCACAAATCTATATCTAAACTGATATAGTAAATGGAACTTTGTCTCTCTGTGTGTGTCTGTGTGTGTGTCTGTGTCTGTGTTTCCGTTACCTATAGACTCCGAAACGGCTGAACCGATTTTCTTGAAAATTTACACAGTTGTACTATAAGCGTCTGCGAGTGTTCTTAGCTAGGTTTTATGTGCCGAGGTACCCCGATAAATATCGAAAATCGATAATCGAAAAAATCGGGTTATAGAAGTAGTGGTCCGATTTTAATCAAATTTTATACACTTATAGACAAACACATAAGAAACGTTATTCAGAAGTTTAAAGATTGCAAAATCGATAATATATATATATATATATATAAAAGGAAAGATGTTTGTGTGTGTCTGTTTATTTGCCTGTATGTCTGTATGTCTGTATTTTTTCAGCCTTTTTATTTTAGTTTTTGCTTCGGGTTTGGCTCTAAGTAGGTATAATTGTAGTTCTTAGTCTCAGCCATCATGCCATTTACTCAGAGGACTTATTTAGTCTTCAAAATTCAGCTTACGACGAAAAAACTTATTTGATATCGATACGAGGAAATCAAAATTTGACTTATATCCATTCATTTTTTTTCAGTCTACGGTTTCGCTTTAACTGGAAACAAATATTGCTTTTTAGTCTTTCGTGCCAATGTCCAAAGAGTCTGAGCTCCAGGACCATGGATTAGTTTAAAAGCTTTCATTACACCCGGGAAACGTTGGGCTATACTGCTAGTAGTTGAATAGAAACATTGAAACAAAGTAAGTTCATAGTTGTGTGTCTAATATTTTTTTTTAAATATATGGTTTTATTCATTGTAGAACAATTCCGTCTTTTCATAAAGATATCTTTGGTCTTTGAATAAGGGCCGTACTGTATTCGTCACATTTGACTGGCGCGTTAGCAAGGTCTTTTTGGTTGGGGACCCTCATTTAGCCGAATGTACTAGGTTTTAGAATTCTATTGTTGGTGTAGGAGTGTCGTAGATTATAAACATGCTTTTAAATTCATGGATATTCTTCAAGACCAGTCATTCTCAACCACCGTACCACAGTATACTAGTATACAGCACAATCCTTTTAAGTTTGCGGCGAATGAATGATTGGATTCGAAATCTCTTCATAAATGTTCCTTCAAATATTAGACTTCAGTTATATGAAGAAAAAGAATTGGTGATCATTTGTAGAGGTCAAGGGCTCAAAATAAAACAGTTGACGCTATACATTGATACATTTTGGATTTCAATGCAAAAGGAATATCCCATTATTATTTTTTTTCAATGCCATTCCTCCCAAATCCTCATCATTGCTTACATGTTCGGTCCATATCCGCAGCATTCTTCTGTAGAACCACATTTCCCCTGCTTTACGTTTTTTCCTCATCTTCGATGATATTGTCCAGTATTTACTGCCGTATTGAAGAACTGACATCACATAGCAATCTAGCACTTTGTTCCTAGGAAAATTTTCCTGTGTCTTAGTATTTTACCCAGCTTTTGGAACGCGTCCTTCGCCATGCCATTCGCCTTCGGATCACTTTGGCGACCGTATAGACTCTATCAGGACAGGCCGCGGTTTTCCAACCCGATGGACCTAAAACCGCCTTCGTCGTCTTGTGCTGGAAAACCTATTCTCCATTCTACAGCCTCTTTTCCCAGTAGACACAACGACACAACCCTATCTATACTTTATCATTATTTCCATGACAAATGTTCAGATGAGCGCGCCATTCTTTAGTTCCACCAGTTCAGACCTTTACAGCTCAGACACGCCTCGCAGTTGAATCACAGTCATTTCTTTATGCCACTTCTACTTTCTTCATTTCTTTCCGGTTATCACTTCCACTTTCTTTCATTTTCTTATTTCTTTCCGGTTGCAAACGTAAGACAATTTTTCCACACAGACATAATTTCACCCATAACTGGCACTTTGCGGAGCCGGCTCTCGCATACGTGCTCACCTGAAGCCTACAATATTAATCATCTCAAGTCAAGGGTTCATCGTTATCTATCTTCCTTATCCGCACAATGTTCACCTTCTACTATTGCCTCTAATCTTTTTATCGCAAATCTCATTCATCATTTCTATTTTGACTCTTCCTACCTTAAGTAGCTCTGAAATCTTATTGAGTGAAATTTAGTATATAAAAGAATTGTAACCAAAGTAACTCTTGATTAAATGTCAATTTACGTATTCCACCTAACACAGTTTTTTTTAAAAATTTCGCGCCAATTCCCACTTCGATTATTTAACAAGGAAATCCTGTTAACTCAGAAAAATATGGATGGATTCATGATGTTCAGACTGTTGTTACAATATGATGAGATTTGAAATTGGTCAACTTCAACTAATCTACGTATCGCCCAATAAGCGTGTTTTTATTTCCCCCCCCCCCCCCCAAGCAAGGCAATAAAACCTCTAAGACAAAGAAGTAACTAAGAATATGAGAAGAATACTATTAAGAAGGAGAGACAATAAAATAGCAAGAACTAAGAAGAAAGGAGATAACGATTGAAATTGTACTGAAATATAAACGTTGACTAGAAAGAAAGAAGAAGGAAGTGTTTCACAAGTAAGAAGCAAAAGAGAAGAAACTCTTAGCATAGAAATTACGGTTACATCTCGCCATTTCAATTGTAAAATTATGAGACCTTGCCACTAATCAAGTACTGCGCTTAAATTCATAAAGCTTTTGTACTAAAGAGAAAAGTGGGATTTATTTTGCGTAATAGAAAAATGTGCCATAAGGTCAAGAGAAGGGACAAGAAAGGCTGTTCTTCAGTTTGTCTTATCTTAAACTTAACTAGCCATTATTCCCAACCTCAACATAGCACAGTATTCCTTACACAAAACAACACTTTCTTACTGATCGTTCTTACAACAGTCACCATAATACCTCAAAATCTCTATGTAGTCCTAACTAGTTACCAGTTGTAGAATTTGTTCAATCGTTGTAAGTTTATCAGAACGTTTATCATTTGTCCAGAGGTGGGGGATAAAAATGGTACCTAAAAATGAAAGATCAAAGAGGAAAGATCAGAACAATTATCATGAAAGTATTTATGGTAAAGGCACATAGAAGCTACATTGCGTCAGTGGGAAAGGGGCTGAAACCGAGAAGCCAGGTCAGGACTAATAGCATTGCAGATTCTTTAAATTTAATCAACAATCTCTAAATATATTGCAGGAACACCAGACCAGATATGCAGCAATATTCAATGCATGAGTGAATGGTAGAATTATAAATATGTAAGATAGATTCTGTAGAGAAAAATTGTCTGGCACGACACAGTGAAACAACTTTCTTAGCAATTGATTCAATATAATCTTTAGAAATAAAGAAGAGAGTTATACTAACGAGAAGTGTGATAGAAGAAACTGTTAGCACAGAACTTACGGTTAACTCTAGCCATTTCAACTGTAAAATGATAAGATCAATCTGGTTCTGTGCTTAAATTCATAAAGTCCAGCTAGAGTAGATGAAAATTATATTTATTTTGAAAATACAAAATGTCGCACAATATCAAAATGGGCGTAGAGGAAGACTTGTTTCCAATCTGTCATATCTTAAACTTAGCCAGCTATTATTACCAAACATACCTCATTATTCCTTACTTCAAAACAACACTTTCTTACTTACCATTCTTGCTACAGCCACCAGAATTGGTCAAAGTCTGTTTGAAGTTCTAAGCAGTTCCCTTATTTGGAATTTGTCCATAGACAAATATTCATCAGATGAAAGTATTTATAGAAAAGGCACATGAAGATTACCTTAAGGCGATAGTTGAATTGCTAAATATCCCAAGAGTTCTTGATTAGAAAACATTGAAAATTTTACAATGTAAATCTTCATTCTATATTAATTTGTCCACGAGGCATCAAAAAAAAAAAAAAAAAAAAAAAAAAAGAAAGAAAGAAAGAAAGAAAGAAAAAATACAACGGAATTAGAGATATTTAGAGTTTGTAAATGAATAAAGACTTGATATTTTTCGACCAGCTTCTGTTTCATTGATAAAACACAATTCATTCAACCTAACCAATTTAGCAGTAACCTTCTCAGTTAAGTGCCATACGTGATACACGCGTCGGCGATCATGTCTCGAAAGAGACATGACTGACTGGGCAGAAGATTATCCCGCAGTAGGTTGCTATTGCTTTCTGCGGTAGACTGGTTGCCGACCAAGGCTATAGAACCCAATCTGTCCTATTCTTTAACCAATAACTGGAAGGAAGTGCCGGATTAATACCTTTCCCAAGTGAATGCAAAGAATTTAACTGGAATTCGATGTCGGCTCGCCGATTTGTCGTTCCGAGTCGATATCCACTAGACCACCACGCACATCCAGTAACCTTGTACTCTGATTGTTTTTTTTGCATTGTGTGTATTTTATTGTTTAAAAAAAAAGCGACCTAGTTTAACAAATAGCTTCTAGGATATAAATCTATAATATAAATGTATAGAAACTAGCATGACCACAAAATGAGGGATCAGTTTATGTATTGATTATAATATAGATTTGATCCCCACTTTATATCCACATTATAATTTCACATAAACAGTTTATTTCTCATAAACAGTCAGTCAGTCAGTTAAGTGCCATACGTGATACACGCTTGGGCGATCATGTCTCGAAAGAGACGTAACTTACTGGGCAGAAGATTATCCCGCAGTAGGTTGCCATTGCTTTCTGCGGTAGACTGGTTGCCAGCCAAGGCCATAGAACCCAATCTGTCTTGTTATTTAATCCATAACTGGAAGGAATAGACGGATTAATACCTTTCCCAAGGGTATTTGCGCGTAAGTGAATGCAAAGAATTTAACTGGAATTCTATGTCGGCTCGCCGATTTGTCGTTCCGAGTCGATATCCACTAGACCACCACGCACATCCAGTAACCTTGTACTCTGATTGTTTCTTTTGTATTGTGTATATTTTATTGTTTTTTAAAAAAAGCGACCTAGTTTAACAAATAGCTTCTAGGAACGCCTGCAATAGAGTTAGCTTAATAAGCTTGTCTTGCATGCTGTTGCTTGTGGAATGTGTTCAGTTCTGAATGAATGCCCGAGTAATTTGACCATGTGCCAGACAACTACGAAAATATCAACACACACGAACTAGTGTCTACATACACCTGATATACATTAATCACACACATACACATACGTGCACACACTCAGACGCATCTCTAAAATGCATACCGCCACAAGCTTATAAAGTGAGCCTTAAAATTAATCGTTTTTCAGTGAAGAGAGAAAGCATGTCAACATAGATGTGTGCGCTCAGGCGTGTCCCAACGCACGCCTACTAATAGACAGGCGGAGACGATAAAGCACATAGTGATAAGCATTGATCTATAAACATCTACATTCAAAAATCTGTAGTGACAGGAAGCTGCTCACGCATGCGCACTTGGAATGGTATTAACGGTAAGAAAAAGCGAATAAAAAATGGAAAAAAAAATAATTTGATGTAAAATGAAAAAAAAAAAAAAAAGAAAGGAAAGAAAGAAAACGGTGTAATACATTCTATCGTTTGTATTTGTTGAAAACTTGTTCTTCATCATATTTTGCGAATAAAACCCTAACAAAACCAAAGAGAAATTGTTAAACAATCGCTGGAATATATATTTCTTTAAAAATATATGATACTAGCAGTATAGCCCGGCGTTTCTCGGGTGTAATGAAAGCTTTTAAACTAATACATGGTCCTGGAGCTTAGACTCTTTGGACGTTGGCACGAAAGACTAAAACGCAATAGTTGTTTCCAGTTAAAGCGAAACCATAGACTGAAAGAAAAATGAATGGATGAAAGTCAAATTTTGATTTCCTCGTATAGATATCAAATAAGTTTTTTTCGTCGTAAACTGAATTCTGAAGGCTAAATAAGCCCTCTGAGTAAATGGTATCATGGCTGAGACTAAGAACTACAATTATACCTACTTAGAGCCAACCCCGAAGCAAAAACTAAAATAAAAGGGCTGAAAAAAATACAGACATACAGGCAGATAAACAGACACACACACAAACATCTTGCCTTTTATATATATATGTTATCAATTTTCTGCACTATTGTAAGAACTGCAACCTTGAAACTTCTGAATATCGTTTCTTATGTCTGTCTATGAGTGTATCAAAGTTGATTAAAATCGGACCACTCCTTCTATAACCCGATTTTTTCGATTTTCGATATTTATCGGGGGTACCTCGACACAAAACCTAGCTAAGAACACTCACAGACACTTATAGTACAACTGTGTAGATTTTCAGGAAAATGGGTGCAGCCGTTTCGGAGTCTATAATTAACACACACACACACACACACACACACTCACACACACACAGAGACAAAGTTCTATTTATAAATAAGTTTAGATATCTTGCTCGATTTTCACAACGCCATTTCGTTTCATTAGATTTTGAAAAATGTGGCTGTCAAATTTTCAGCTCCAGTAAAATTGCAAAGTGACTCGAAAGTTTTCATTTTTATGTTTTTCTGTTAAATCCTTCCTGTTATTTCGTTTAATTTCTCTGATTACGTATGTCAAGTCAACCATTAATTGAACGAGCTTAAAATTGATGCTCTCCTTTTCTTTCGCTATTACGCGATCTTGTGGCCATGTTTGATGCATTTGTAATGACAGACATCGACAGAGTTATTTCATGGTGGCTTGCTTGATATGGCCGGTTTGGTTTGCTGCTACTGTAGTGAGAATTGGTACGGAGTCCAAATTAGAAAATATTTCAAGAAATGAACAAAAGGAGAAAGGAAATAAAAGAAATGAAGACATTTTTAATGGCCTCAATGGTACTTTTCTTTCTTTCTTTCTTTCTTTCTTTTTCTTTCATTTTTCTTCAATTTCTGTCGCTGCTCATTTCTTTCATTTATGCAGAGCTATTGATAATTTTTTTTTTATAAAAAGATGTTAATCGATTATTGAGTGGGAAGGTATCGAACGATTTCTTTTTAGAAACACAAGAACGCGGACTAATTCTTCCCGGTGGAATCTCAGCATTCATTTCGATGTTTGGTTCATGTGAGATGGCGGCGAATTAAATTTCATTTCTTTCGTCGAGCTTAATCTCGAAAAGCAAGGATAGACAAAGAGACACAGACAGGCAGACAGAAGGTGAGAGGGGGGGAAGAGAGAGAGAGAGAGAGGAGGAAGAGAGAGAGGGCAAGAGAGAGAGGGGGATGAGAGAGGGGGAGAAAAAGGAGGAGAGAGAGGGGAAGAGGGAGAGAGGGGGAAAGAGCGAGAGAGGGGAGGAGAGAGGGGGAAAGAGAGGGAGAGAGAAGGGGGAAGAGAGATATAGAGAGATAGAAGAGCTAATGGGAGATGTAAGCAGAGATGTAAGCGCTCTATTGATCTCGACTTTCCAATGTGGTCACTGTCATAATATTATATATTGATAGGAAAATCAATCGATCGATAGACAGAACGTTAGATTTGTAGGGACTGGAATTAGAATAAACTAAGATAAATAACTGAATGAACAAACAGATTTTAGGCAACTATTTAGTCAATTTAGGCAACTATACAAATGAGTATTTATGCTCTCGCCCGTCTGACGAAAGAGCACTGTAGGGGAAGGTAGATTTCATAAACAGTAGTCACTTACGGCTTTACGCAATGTTCTTCGGCTACTAATTGAACGCTCTCGGCTACTGGTGGTTGTTTACTTTCTGTAAATAACACGCTATAAAATCTACCGTTTTCTGTCATGTGCCGATAACTTAGGGGTAAGATCTCCGACAAATCGGTCGAGTTTCAGTCCCGGTTTGAAACAAACAATTTATCTAGCCGAACTGATGATCTGTGATACAGTGAAACAGGCATGTATGCGGATGATTTTATATATATATATATATATATATATATATATATATATATATATATTAATGCAGGTTTCATTGAATAATATAGACAAGTTTTGTCTATTAATTTTGTGTAGGATCCGTTCATACCGTCTGATATACTTGATGGTGATGTCGTTGAAAGACAACAAAAAATCACAGTATTTGTTGAATTTTTTATCGGGTCTAAGCTTTCGGCTCACATAAGCCATTATCAAAGAGTAAATAATATCACACAGTAAACATAGAACATTTAAGCTATTAACAATAAAGATAATTGAATTGAAAATATAAGTCCATCCCTACCGTGGCGGATGGCCGAAGACAGTGACAAAATAGTGGTGTTGTGGTCCCTGGTCTGATTACAGACATTTGAGTACGTTGTTGGAAATATCGAAATTGATTGTATTCAAACCAGGTTTAAATTGTTTAATGTAGAGTGCTTCGAGGATTTTTAGTTTCTGCTTATTATTTTCTTGTTTGAGTATGTACGTGTTATCAACAAGCGTTTTTCTCAGAAGTGTGCGTTGATAACCGTGTTGTTCTAAATGACGGAATATATTTGAATTTTTATTTAAGTGCAACGTCAGACGCCGTGAGAGCGAATTTGTGGTGTGGCCGATGTAGATATTATTGAGGTTGTTAGAGATACATTCTCTAAATGGACATATGAATTTATATACTACATTGGTCTTTTGCAAATCACTAACGGTGGGGGAAGAGTCGTTGCGGACAAATGAATTAGATGTAGTGGATTTAGTGTAATATATAATGAACTTAATTCTTTTGTTAGAGTCTGTCGGAGAAATATTAGTATTTATGAGTTTTTTTAGGATGTTTTCATCTAGTTGGTAGTTGGAGTGCATCTGGCTACGGTATAAGAGAGTGATATGTTTAGGATTGGTTGGGTTAGTATCATGTGTTGTTTTTTCCATGTTAAGCTTTTTAAGAAAGTAATGTATTTGTTCATCAACTATGTAGTTGGGAAAATTATTATTGATGAGTGTCTGTTTTATGTTTTTTAGTTCACTGTAGAAGATCTGATTTGTAGATGAATTGACTTTTGCACGGTATAATAGATTTTTTATAATGGCTATTTTGTAATAGTGGGGGCATTCACTAATATAATTGAGTGTGGAGGGATTTTTATTAGTGGGTTTTTGATACGGTGAGATAGTAAATTTATTGTTGTCAGTGTTAATTAATATATCAAGAAAAGGAATTTTGTTATCTTTGCTAAGTTCATAAGTAAATTTTAAAACTGAGTTATTTTGAAACTGTTTTTGAAGTTGTAAGATTTCATTAGTATTTTTAATTGATAGTAGGATATCATCAACATATCTTAGATATATTGATGGTTTTGTAAATTTTGCAAAGGTAGTATTTTCAAGGTTAGACATGTAGAAATTACTAAAAATCGGACCAAGCACTGAACCCATGGAGACTCCGTCACGTTGTATATATATAGTGTTGTTTGGATCAACAAAAGGCACTTCAGTAGTACAAGCTAGTAGAATTTTTCTTAGGATGTTGGGATTAATTTTGAGTGGGGGTAATGAAGGATTACTGTAAACATTTCTTATAATTATATCAATAGTTTCACTGACGGGTACATTAGTAAAAAGGTTTTCCACATCAAGTGAAGCTATGATTTCATTATTAGGTTTTTCACTCTTGAGGATTTGGATTGCCTCTAGGGTTGACTTTATGCTGTATTTACTCGGAAGGTAGGGTGTGATAAGCTGGTTAATATGTTTAGTTAACTGGTATACAGGAGTAGGAATTTGGGATATGATAGGGCGGAGAGGATAGTTAGGTTTATGAGTTTTTATGGTTCCGTATATGTAACCAGGTTTATAGTCACCAATAATTTTAGGGAGTTTTAAGGAATTCTGATCAGCGTTGTTGGCACTAATGAGTTTATTAAGTTTAGATTTTAGTTGGTGTGTCGGGTTTTTGTTAATTTTTTAAAATTTTGTGTGGTCATGGAGCATGTGGTTGAGTTTTGTGTTGTAATCTGATTTGTTAAGTACAACAAAGATGTTAGCCTTGTCAGCTTTTTTTACAATTATGTGAAGGTGGTTGCGTAGTTCGTGCGCGGCACTTTTTAGTTGTTTCGATAGAATTTTTGAGGAGCTTCTGCTTTTATCATGGCGATCTTTGATTGCCTCAGCCTTAAGTAGATCTTTCAGTTCGGGTTTAACGGTTATAAGTTTTTCATCTTGTAATTTAGTGATGCTTTGATAGAGCGTTTCTATTTCAATTTTTTTAGTAAGCTGGTTATACTTACGGTATATATGGCAGTTAGGTCCAAGGTTGAGTAATTCTTCTTGGTGCTTAGTTAGTTCGTGGTTGGAAAGATTTATGAATTTATCGAGTTTTTTGGGAAGAGTGATCGTGCCATTGTATAGTGAATTAAGTTTTTTGACAATTTTAGCACGGTGTTCAGCTTCAGATTTTGCGGTGATTTTGGATAGTCTGAGTATTATTTCTTCTAGTTGGTTTGAGGTAGTTATATCTTTCAGTTTGTTGTAGAGGTCATGTTTGTTCTTGTATAATGTGTCAAGATTTTCTTTCACTATTTCAATTTGCCTTTTTCACCTAAACATATCACTCTCTTATACCGTAGCCAGATGCACTCCAACTACCAACTAGATGAAAACATCCTAAAAAAACTCATAAATACTAATATTTCTCCGACAGACTCTAACAAAAGAATTAAGTTCATTATATATTACACTAAATCCACTACATCTAATTCATTTGTCCGCAACGACTCTTCCCCCACCGTTAGTGATTTGCAAAAGACCAATGTAGTATATAAATTCATATGTCCATTTAGAGAATGTATCTCTAACAACCTCAATAATATCTACATCGGCCACACCACAAATTCGCTCTCACGGCGTCTGACGTTGCACTTAAATAAAAATTCAAATATATTCCGTCATTTAGAACAACACGGTTATCAACGCACACTTCTGAGAAAAACGCTTGTTGATAACACGTACATACTCAAACAAGAAAATAATAAGCAGAAACTAAAAATCCTCGAAGCACTCTACATTAAACAGTTTAAACCTGGTTTGAATACAATCAATTTCGATATTTCCAACAACGTACTCAAATGTCTGTAATCAGACCAGGGACCACAACACCACTATTTTGTCACTGTCTTCGGCCATCCGCCACGGTAGGGATGGACTTATATTTTCAATTCAATTATCTTTATTGTTAATAGCTTAAATGTTCTATGTTTACTGTGTGTTATTATTTACTCTTTGATAATGGCTTATGTGAGCCGAAAGCTTAGACCCGATAAAAAATTCAACAAATACTGTGATTTTTTGTTGTCTTTCAACGACATCACCATCAAGTATATCAGACGGTATGAACGGATCCTACACAAAATTAATAGACAAAACTTGTCTATATTATTCAATGAAACCTGCATTAATGAAAAAATGCTGCCAAAATACACACAATATATATATATATATATATATATATATATATATATATATATATATATATATATAAATTAAAATAAATTAAAATAAATTTTCAAAATCCAAAAAATGTTGAATGTACATTTCAGTATGAAATCTCTAAGGGAAAATTCACGTCTCCTCAGTAGCATAGTCTAAATCAAAATTCATTTTGATGTAGACTGTGTTGCTGAGGAGACGTGAATTCTCCCTTAGAGATTTCATACTGAAATGTTCCTTCAATATTTTTGAATTTTGAAAATTTATTTTAATTTATATTGGCTCTGTAATTTTAATTACATTGAGCTCTTCTCCTGTATCATTTTTTAATATTAAAATTTAAAATTTTTAATATTAATTAGGATCAGGTTCTTGGAATTTACCTTCCTACTTTTCCGTTTCGGATTAAAGTATAATATATATATATACTAGTATCGATTAAATATAATGTTCAAGCAAATAATTTCAATATGTCGGTTGTTAAATCATTTCGTTAATCTTCAGGATTTTCCTTAACATTGTCTGTTTACATTTGTTGACATTACGATACATTTCCTAGCAGAGATAGTTATTTGCGTAGAATCGAAAAATTGTATTATATAGGCTTGATTTGACTCCGTTTCGACTATGGTATCATTCGTGGTCGAGTGGTCTAAGCCGCGCCAGATCAATTAGTGTTGACAGGTGTCGCAGGTTCGAATCCTGCCGCATAACACACATTTTTGTAACAAAATTTATCGTAAATAATCAGGCCGGTAGAAAGAAATACACCGTTTGATTAAAAACAGAATATCTACTCAAATACGAGTATCGATTAAAAATGATGTTCAAACAAATAATTTTAGTATGCCGGTTCTTAAAACATTTCGTTAATCTTCGGGATTTTCCGTAACATTGTCTGTTTATATAAATATATATATATATATATATATATATATATATATATATATATATATATATATATATATATATATATATATATATATATATACGGACATGTAAATTGATACAACACTCAAAAACATAATAGGTAGAAAAGTTAAACCAATAAATAATAATAATCAAATTAAGCTCATCATATATTATACAAAATTTAAAACAATATAGTGTATCAATTTACATGCCCGTTCAGATATTATATCTCGGGTACTAATAGTCAACCCACTACATGTATTGGTTTTATTACAACCACGCTATCCAGTAGACTTACACGCCACCCATCTGATCATAGTTCAATTAAACAACATCGAGAAAAGCATAGCCATGTAGGTAATATTAGACAGATTTCAGTGGATAACACAATGATACACACGCATGCACACAGTAAAAAGAACCTTCAGATACTGAAGGTCATCTACATTAAATCAAAACAACCCACACTGAATACAATCACATTTAAATCTGGTCATAACATATTACATTGCATTTAGACATATGGTTCTGTTAACACTTCGGTCTCTCACACAGTGTGACGTCATAGAACCGCATGACAAATTTACGACCAGCGTCTGCTATTCGGTGACTTTTATCGTTGCTTAGCAATGTCTTAAGTCACCACAAGATAAAATCATCTTTGATGGTGAATGTCTTTATGTAAACATCCCTGTAACCTCTCTGAAGATGGCTTATGTGAGCCGAAAGTATTAAATGTTGGACAATTTTTGTCTTTAATTTCATCTGAAATTAAAGCCAAACTACGATGTTTAGAACAGCTCATGATTAAACAGAAAAAACATTCATTGTCTGTTATATTTAACAATATATGCTTAGAATATATATATATATATATATAAACACAGACACGTTATTTCATGGTTAAGCAGAAGTATGGGCCTATTTAAGGCAAACCATCGTCAGCTTCCGTCTTTATTGCACAGAAGATGTTATCTTCTGTACAATAAAGACAGAAGCTGACGATGGTTTGCCTGATATAGGTCTATACTTAATTTTTACATATATTTGCTCTATATGTATTTGTATACAAATATATTTAGAGCTCTCCTAGAGAGTTATCCTACCACTTTATGTACAGGATACACCTTTGGATTCTTCTATATCTACACCGCATATATATATATATATATATATATATATATATATATATATATATATATATATATGTGTGTGTGTGTGTGTGTGTGTGTGTGTGTGTGTGTGTGTGTGCGTATTTATGCAGCATATCTTCATTCAAACTTGTTTCATCGAATATTATAGACATTGGGTCTACACTGAGTCTACCTACTTTTGTTCCGATCCTTTCCGCTTGTCTAATCAAGGTAGGGCCGCGACTAGGGGCCTACATGGGTTACAGTGAGAGAAAAGACTGGGTACAGTGGGTATTGAAGAAAGAATAAAAGCTTAATGGGATTCAAGAAGATAGAAGATGGCATTTGACGTTGCACTAAATTTTTTTGTTGATTTTAGCAATCAGGGAAGCAAGCAGACGGAAAGGAGTTCCATGGGCTTGAAGTGCGAGAAAAGAAACTATTAGAGTAGAAGTAGCGGTGATATTTAACTGCTTGAAATGTAAAAGGGTTTGAACCGTTCCACCTGTCTAATCAATTTCTTGATGTTGAGGGGAAAGTCATAAAGGAATATGATGTATTTTTTCCCCAAGTACTTTCGAAATTTTACATGATCAACCATCCAACACCTAATAAACTTTATTACGAAAATAGCAACAATATATTATCACATATTGGAAATTGTAACAAAAGAAAAAAATAATTGACCAAAACACAGAGCTAAATCACAAAAAAATATTTAATTTACAAAAAACACAAAATAAAAATATATACAAATATATAATTTTAGCATTCAAAACCGAAAACAGAGTTTATTGCTGTTCTAGGTCTACGGGAGAAGTGTTACGAGGAGAAGTAGGTGTGGGTCAAATATGTTTTTAACACGCTAGCGAAGTCGTCTAAGTGCGATACTGGAAATTCTCAAATATATAAGATTAACTTTTAGTTTGGTCAATGAAAATAATCAAAAATTCTGTTTACCGATTTAGTTCCATGAGGTTCTCTTTTGGGTTTTTGTTGGTCGGCAACGTTTCATAGAGATTCTTTCGGCTGGATACAATAATCCGCGAATCAAGCCAGAGTTGATAGTGCCAGAAATTCCCTTGGTACAACTGACAAGTCTCTTCCCAAAACCTATTTTTATAAGGGCTAGCACTTAATTAGCATATTTCTCGAATCATCTAGATTTTTCTTGAATATACTGGAATGATATAGAATCTTTCAACTGTTCTATTTCTAATTTCTCTATTTAACAACTACTTCATGAATGAAAACTTTTTAAAGTAACAAGTAAGACTCAGTAGAATCCCTTACTATAAATTTTAACCTTTAAAAGACTTTATTAATATTTTTTTTTATATAGAAATGCATTCTCATAACAATGTTAAACTGCATATAAGATTTAATGCCATTTGACATTTCTACCAATTCCCGGCTCAGCTCTCTGATATTGAAACGCTTGTTTTGCAAAACAAATCTATAACTACGACGGACAAATTAAACATTTAAAAAGAAATGTACCCGCGTGTTCACGCGTATTTTTAAAAATGACCATCAAAACGGAATGCAAATTTTATCACAGTTAAAATAATTTTGTATTTAGAACGTCTTAAGAACATCATTTCACCCCAAGCAAGACGGAACCGCGACTAGTTCGTAGGGGGGAGACATTGAGAGAAAAAACATGGTACAGGGGTTATTGAAGAAAGGATAAAGGATGAATGGGATTCAAGAAGATAAAAGATGGGAATTGATGTTGCATTTACATTTTTGGAGATTATAGCTATCAGGGAAGAGAAAAGACTGGGTACAGAAAGTATTGAAGAAAGAATAAAAGATGAATGAGATTCAAGAAGATAGAAGATAGCAATTGATGTTGCATTTAAATTTTTGTAGATTATAGCTACCAGGGAAGAGAAAAGACTGGGTACAGAAGGTATTGAAGAAAGAATAAAAGATGAATGGGATTCAAGAAGATAGAAGATGGGAATTGATGTTGCATTTACATTTTTGGAGATTATAGCTATCAGGGAAGAGAAAAGACTGGGTACAGAAGGTATTGAAGAAAGGATAAAGGATGAATGGGATTCAAGAAGATAGAAGATGGGAATTGATGTTGCATTTACATTTTTGGAGATTATAGCTATCAGGGAAGAGAAAAGACTGGGTACAGAAGGTATTGAAGAAAGGATAAAGGATGAATGGGATTCAAGAAGATAGAAGATAGCAATTGATGTTGCATTTACATTTTTGGAGATTATAGCTATCAGGGAAGAGAAAAGACTGGGTACAGAAGGTATTGAAGAAAGGATAAAGGATGAATGGGATTCAAGAAGATAGAAGATGGGAATTGATGTTGCATTTACATTTTTGGAGATTATAGCTATCAGGGAAGAGAAAAGACTGGGTACAGAAGGTATTGAAGAAAGGATAAAAGATGAATGGGATTCAAGAAGATAGAAGATGGGAATTGATGTTGCATTTAAATTTTTGGAGATTGTAGTTATCACGAAACGGAAAAGACTTGGTATAGAGTTTATTAAAGAAAGGATAAAAGATGAATGGGATTCAAGAAGATAAAAAATAGCACTTGACGTTGCATTTACATTTTTGGAGATTGTAGCTATCATAGAAGAGAAAAAACTGGGTACAGAGTTTATTAAAGAAAGGATAAAAGATGAATGGGTTCAAGTATAGAATATGGCAATTGACGTTGCATTTAAATTTTTGGAGATGGTAACTTTCCGGGAAGCAAGTAAACGGAAGGGAGTTTTACAGGGTGGATGTGCAAGGAAAGAAATAGATAGAGTAGAAGAGACGGTTACATTTAACTACTTAAATGATAAAAGGGTGGGACCTAGGTGCCAATCTAGTAGCACGTTTAAATTCATGTGAACTGATCATCAGTGGGGATAAAAGCTCATCAGAGGAGTTGCCTTGAGAATATTTGTAAAAAAGTAAGAGGGAGGCCACTTCAAATCGGTGAGAAAGTGACTGGAGTCGAAACGCCAAGTCACTGCAGATATTTCTCTGTCGAAAACCTATATATGAATAGCAGGAGCATCTGGCAACAGTATTCAATGCACAGAAGAATGGTTGATGTATAAATTTCAAAGATGGATTCTGACGAGAAAATAACTTTCTAGCCCGACACAGAGACCCTTATTCCTTAGCAGTAGATGTAGCTACAGCTCCGATATATTCGTTCAACTTCAGGTCACTTGAAACATTGAGGCCAACAAGGCGCATCTACTTGTGTGTCTGTGTGTGCGTGTAACAATTCAGGTATATATGTATATACACGTAAAAACAATATAATAAAAGACGAGATTTAAAAAAATTATGCCAACGCTTTTCGTTCCTTGTAGCACTTTCTTAAAGGAAGTTTCTCACGGAATGAAATGCGTTGGCATAAAAGGTGTGCCCCTTGTCTTTTCAATGTAAATCATTTTAACAAAAGTAAGTTGAACATTGCCTAATGACGAGATAAAAGCTTTAAATCTGAGAAATTTCCGCATCGCAATGTAAATTAAATTAATTAAAAAAAAATCAACTATAATTATATTACGCTCTGCAACCTATGTTTTATTGCGTACTTTTTAAAAAAAAATTAAATGCCGGAGAACTCTGGATTCTAAACCAATTGGTTCTCTCCTTGACACCCCCCTATATATATAGTCATCCGTAGACAGTGCTGTTTCACTGTATCACAGCTCATCAGTATGGTTAAACATCCGATTGCTGCCAGCCAGGATTGAAACCCGATCGACATAAACATCAATCGAAGATTCAACTTCTAAGCTTTCGGCGAACGGTAGAGGAAGGCAGATTTTAATGTGTTATATACACAATGTAAATAGACACCAATAGCAAAGTGTCTTTAAAGTCTAGCATTTCCCCAGAGTACTCAATCGACGTGTGAGAATCACAGCTCACAGCTCATCAGTATATATATATATATATATATATATATATATATATATATATATATATATAGCTGGATTAGTTTTAATATTAATATTAATAAGATCTTCATTGGGCTTTTATCTGCATGCCACTTTCTGTTTGGATTTAAGTATCTATTGCTCTTATTAACAACAGTTGAGCTCTCTCGGATCTAATCCTGGATAAAAGTTCAAAATTTTACTATTCATTATGGATAAATTCACCCCAGAATATTACTTTAATAAATATCTCATAAAATTCATCAAGTCCCTAACAGAAAAATCAGGATTTTTTTGTGGAGATTACGATAAAAGGCCTACTTCTGCCTCAAATCGACTGAAACTTTGGACCACCATGTGGTGTATTACAACCTAAAACAAACCCCCACCTTTTTGTAAATTCCTGGGCCCTTTTGCGAAGAAACTTTTCAATGTAATTCTCAAAATTAAATTGTAGAAGTCATTTAATCACACCCAAAATTAAAAAAAAAAAGATATCATGATGTTAAGAAACTCCAAGGATCTTTCGATTAAGTCTGATGAATCAAATAACATCTACAAGTGCAAACCGTCACACTCTATATTAATCTTCTTCAAAACACAATGACCAACAATTACAAACTAGATAAAACAACACAATATTTGATATGGACAGGGAAACGGCCAATTTTACCTGTGATTTAAATATTGCTAATAGGATAGAAAGGGTCTCTACTAAGGACGACTACATTTTATTTAAAGACCCAATTTTCAAAATAGATTACAAACTAGGTTAATTAATCCAACTAAAATGATTTAGGGTTAGTCTTTAGGGAAATCTTAAAAAGAATAATTCAGAAATTACAATCCACACTCCACTCCAATTTCTGGAAGAACACTTCCGATACCATTAATTGTTTCAATAAAATTAAAGAAAATTCTAAATCCGCCGCGGACTTTTATTCTTCGATCTCCAAAGATATCCTAGATAGTTGTATAAACTATGCAAAAATCGAGCAAAGATCACAGATCGAGAAATTAAAATTATTTTAGTTGCTAGAAAATCAATTCTGAACTTCGATCATTCTGTTTAGAGAAAAGGTCCCTATGATAGATACTTTTGATATCCCCACGGGGGCATATGATTCAGCTCAGGTCGCTGACTCTGTAAGAATTTGCATATTAGATATCTTAAGTAGAAATAAAAAAACCCTTAACAAATTGGATTATATTGAGATGATGGCCTGCAGAACCAGAATTTCTATTGGTGCATCGACTCTTGTTTGAATTCTGGATCATAGTAGCGTAACCATGTTACTTCATGTAGTAAGTTCGATGCTCTCTCTCTGCCTTGTGACACATTGAAGCTATTCTTAGAAAATTACGTTAGGCTATTTGTATTGTAATGGTTAGCAATCTTGTCTCGGTATAACAATTACGACTAAGTGGTTATTTCAATATTTACTGGATGCCCATAAATTTTGGCTTTGTGCAACATCTAAGCTACGTTTAGAAAATCACAGTCAGTGAGAAGTTGTTAAAAATAACCCAAAGAGAAATAATGGTTCTTTACAACTTAATATTTTTGTAGTTCTTAGTAATGTTTGTATTTTAACCATCCTTTTAAGTCTCTGTTCTATCGACCATTTACACTTGCTCAATAAGTAGGTTCTCCCAGAACTACCCTACAAACGCGGGTGTCCCTCAAGGCTCTATCCTAGGTCCTACGCTCTTTCTAATCAATGATCTCCCCGACGCCATAACATCCCAAGCAGGCATGTACGCCGATGACACCACAGTTTACTCTCGCCTCGATCAAAAATCTGGTGTTGGTGACAAGGCGAACCTCGCTGCCGAGCTTGAAAAGGACCTCCAATCCGTGGTAGTTTTGGGCAAGAAATAGCTCTTAAAATTCAATTCTTCCAAAACGAAGCTGCTATCAATTAACCACCATAGGCAACCGCACCTCCCTCCCATTAGCATGGAACAGGCTTGCCTTCCAGAGAGTAAAACACTACGCCTGCTTGGCCTGACGCTTTCAGCGGACCTCAAGTGGAATGACTACGTCGAATCCATTGATAAATCCGCTGCTATGAAAGTCGGCTCTCTGTGCAGGGCCCGGAAGTTCTTTCCATCTGAATCTATCTTGCATATATATAAATCTACCGTCCACTCGTGTATTGAATACTGCTGCCACATCTGGTCGGGTGCCCCTGCTATTCTCCTCGGGGTTCTTGACAAAATACAACGGAGAATCTGTAATGTGATCGATACCGACATGGCTGACCGCCTGCAGTCACTCTCTCACCGGCGTGACGTGGCTTCCCTGTGTCTCTTCTATAAATACTTTCACGGCCTCTACTCTGATGAACTTAAATCACTGGTGCCCCCTATGTGTGAATTTGCTTGAGATACTAGATTAGCAACTAGGTCCCACCTTTTTACAGTGAAACCGATGAAATGTAACCGCAATTTCTACTCTGACAGCTTCTTTTCTCGCACTTCCCGCCTGTGGAATTCCCTTCCGTATGCTTACTTCTCCGACGGCTACAACCTCCAGAAGTTTAAATGTAAGGTCAATAGACACCTCCTAACACACTAACTCGCACCCATTCTCTCCCACACTCTTCCTATGTACTTTCTTACTCGTCTATCACCCTCCTTCTGACATTTCCTATACCCAATCGCTCTATAGTGGCAGTGGAATGCCTTACTTGGGGTGATATGATTAAAAAGAAATACGCTGCTTTCCTCTGTCCTTCTTGTCTTCAATATATAATGTGAGTACCACATTCTCCAAGCCGTCTTTCCTCGTCATTTACCCTGAAAATAAAATGTATCGTTTTATGTTCTAAGTATAAGCATCATTTTGTTTCTATTTTCCTTAAAACCTTTTCGCTAGGCAAAAGTTGAGTCCATGGTATTGTGCAGAAGCCACACATTTGTTGCTTCAAGTTTTTCTTTATCTGTTAGGACCTATTATCGATATTATATAACAGCTGAGCACTCCCTTCTTTGCTTTTAACAAAATGTCCCCGTTTCTTAACATTTTGCTTAGCTTTTGGAAGGTATCTTTCACTACTTCAATGCGGTTTTTTAATTTTCCATCTTCCGTTAAATATCTTCTCAGATATTGAAACGTTCCCTGATTTTGGTATTTACGAGGTGTGGATAAAATGTAAAATTTCGAAAGTTTTCCCAACTTTTATTTCTAAAACGGCGTTGCAGATAAAATTGAAAAAATCCGAAGATTTTCCAGAGTTGTAATCTTAAAATAAGATGCGAAGAAAATGAATAAATCTGGGCATTTACCCAACTTTTAATCCCAAATCGGAGGTATGGATAAAATTAAAATGTCCAAATATTTTCCAAAATGTTAATCCCAAAACGGAGGTAGAAGTAAAATGAAAACATCTAATCTTTAACGGAGGTGTTAATAACATGGAAAAACTGAACATTTTCCAAAATGTTAATCCCAAAACGGAGGTGGAAGTAAAATGAAAACATCTAATCTTTAACGGAGGTGTTAATAACATGGAAAAACTGAACATTTTCCAAAATGTTAATCCCAAAACGGAGGTGGGAGTAAAATGAAAACATCTAATCTTTAACGGAGGTGTTAATAACATGGAAAAACTGAACATTTTCCAAAATGTTAATCCCAAAACGGAGGTGGAAGTAAAATGAAAACATCTAATCTTTAACGGAGGTGTTAATAACATGGAAAAACTGAACATTTTCCAAAATGTTAATCCCAAAACGGAGGTGGGAGTAAAATGAAAACATCTAATCTTTAACGGAGGTGTTAATAACATGGAAAAACTGAACATTTTCCAAAATGTTAATCCCAAAACGGAGGTGGAAGTAAAATGAAAACATCTAATCTTTAACGGAGGTGTTAATAACATGGAAAAACTGAACATTTTCCAAAATGTTAATCCCAAAACGGAGGTGGGAGTAAAATGAAAACATCTAATCTTTAACGGAGGTGTTAATAACATGGAAAAACTGAACATTTTCCAAAATGTTAATCCCAAAACGGAGGTGGGAGTAAAATGAAAACATCTAATCTTTAACGGAGGTGTTAATAACATGGAAAAACTGAACATTTTCCAAAATGTTAATCCCAAAACGCAGGTGGGAGTAAAATGAAAACATCTAATCTTTAACGGAGGTGTTAATAACATGGAAAAACCGAACATTTTCCAAAATGTTAATCCCAAAACGGAGGTGGGAGTAAAATGAAAACATCTAATCTTTAACGGAGGTGTTAATAACATGGAAAAACTGAACATTTTCCAAAATGTTAATCCCAAAACGGAGGTGGAAGTAAAATGAAAACATCTAATCTTTAACGGAGGTGTTAATAACATGGAAAAACTGAACATTTTCCAAAATGTTAATCCCAAAACGGAGGTGGGAGTAAAATGAAAACATCTAATCTTTAACGGAGGTGTTAATAACATGGAAAAACCGAACATTTTCCAAAATGTTAATCCCAAAACGGAGGTGGGAGTAAAATGAAAACATCTAATCTTTAACGGAGGTGTTAATAACATGGAAAAACCGAACATTTTCCAAAATGTTAATCCCAAAACGGAGGTGGGAGTAAAATGAAAACATCTAATCTTTAACGGAGGTGTTAATAACATGGAAAAACCGAACATTTTCCAAAATGTTAATCCCAAAACGGAGGTGGGAGTAAAATGAAAACATCTAATCTTTAACGGAGGTGTTAATAACATGGAAAAACCGAACATTTTCCAAAATGTTAATCCCAAAACGGAGGTGGGAGTAAAATGAAAACATCTAATCTTTAACGGAGGTGTTAATAACATGGAAAAACCGAACATTTTCCAAAATGTTAATCCCAAAACGGAGGTGGAAGTAAAATGAAAACATCTAATCTTTAACGGAGGTGTTAATAACATGGAAAAACCGAAGATTTTCCAAAATGTTAATCCCAAAACGGAGGTGGGAGTAAAATGAAAACATCTAATCTTTAACGGAGGTGTTAATAACATGGAAAAACCGAACATTTTCAGAAATGTTAATCCCAAAACGGAGGTGGGAGTAAAATGAAAACATCTAATCTTTAACGGAGGTGTTAATAACATGGAAAAACTGAACATTTTCCAAAATGTTAATCCCAAAACGGAGGTGGAAGTAAAATGAAAACATCTAATCTTTAACGGGTGTTAATAACATGGAAAAACTGAACATTTTCCAAAATGTTAATCCCAAAACGGAGGTGGGAGTAAAATGAAAACATCTAATCTTTAACGGAGGTGTTAATAACATGGAAAAACCGAACGTTTTCAAAATGTTAATCCCAAAACAGAGGTGGGAGTAAAATGAAAACATCTAATCTTTAACGGAGGTGTTAATAACATGGAAAAACTGAACATTTTCAAAATGTTAATCCCAAAACGGAGGTGGAGAAGTAAAATGAAAACATCTAATCTTTAACGGAGGTGTTAATAACATGGAAAAACTGAACATTTTCCAAAATGTTAATCCCAAAACGGAGGTGGGAGTAAAATGAAAACATCTAATCTTTAACGGAGGGTGTTAATAACATGGAAAAACCGAACATTTTCCAAAATGTTAATCCCAAAACGGAGGTGGGAGTAAAATGAAAACATCTAATCTTTAACGGAGGTGTTAATAACATGGAAAAACCGAACATTTTTCCAAATGTTAATCCCAAAACGGAGGTGGGAGTAAAATGAAAACATCTAATCTTTAACGGAGGTGTTAATAACATGGAAAAACCGAACATTTTCCAAAATGTTAATCCCAAAACGGAGGTGGGAGTAAAATGAAAACATCTAATCTTTAACGGAGGTGTTAATAACATGGAAAAACCGAACATTTTCCAAAATGTTAATCCCAAAACGGAGGTGGGAGTAAAATGAAAACATCTAATCTTTAACGGAGGTGTTAATAACATGGAAAAACCGAACATTTCCAAAATGTTAATCCCAAAACGGAGGTGGGAGTAAAATGAAAACATCTAATCTTTAACGGAGGTGTTAATAACATGGAAAAACTGAACATTTTCCAAAATGTTAATCCCAAAACGGAGGTGGGAGTAAAATGAAAACATCTAATCTTTAACGGAGGTGTTAATAACATGGAAAAACCGAACATTTTCCAAAATGTTAATCCCAAAACGGAGGTGGGGATGAAATGAAAACATCTAATCTTTAACGGAGGTGTTAATAACATGGAAAAACTGAACATTTTCCAAAATGTTAATCCCAAAACGGAGGTGGGAGTAAAATGAAAACATCTAATCTTTAACGGAGGTGTTAATAACATGGAAAAACTGAACATTTTCCAAAATGTTAATCCCAAAACGGAGGTGGGAGTAAAATGAAAACATCTAATCTTTAACGGAGGGTGTTAATAACATGGAAAAACTGAACATTTTTCAAAATGTTAATCCCAAAACGGAGGTGGAGTAAAATGAAAACATCTAATCTTTAACGGAGGTGTTAATAACATGGAAAAACCGAACATTTTCCAAAATGTTAATCCCAAAACGGAGGTGGGAGTAAAATGAAAACATCTAATCTTTAACGGAGGTGTTAATAACATGGAAAAACTGAACATTTTCCAAAATGTTAATCCCAAAACGGAGGTGGGAGTAAAATGAAAACATCTAATCTTTAACGAAATTAATAACATGGAAAAACCGAACATTTTCCAAAATGTTAATCCCAAAACAGGTGGGAGTAAAATGAAAACATCTAATCTTTAACGGAGGTGTTAATAACATGGAAAAACTGAACATTTTCCAAAATGTTAATCCCAAAACGGAGGTGGGAGTAAAATGAAAACATCTAATCTTTAACGGGTGTTAATAACATGGAAAAACCGAACATTTTCCAAAATGTTAATCCCAAAACGGAGGTGGGAGTAAAATGAAAACATCTAATCTTTAACGGAGGTGTTAATAACATGGAAAAACCGAACATTTTCCAAAATGTTAATCCCCAAAACGGAGGTGGGAGTAAAATGAAAACATCTAATCTTTAACGGAGGTGTTAATAACATGGAAAAACTGAACATTTTCCAAAATGTTAATCCCAAAACAGAGGTGGGAGTAAAATGAAAACATCTAATCTTTAACAGAGTGTTAATAACATGGAAAAACTGAACATTTTCCAAAATGTTAATCCCAAAACGGAGGTGGGAGTAAAATGAAAACATCTAATCTTTAACAGGTGTTAATAACATGGAAAAACTGAACATTTTCCAAAATGTTAATCCCAAAACGGAGGTGGAGATAAAATGAAAACACATCTAATCTTTAACGGAGGTGTTAATAACATGGAAAAACCGAACATTTTCCAAAATGTTAATCCCAAAACGGAGGTGGGAGTAAAATGAAAACATCTAATCTTTAACGGAGGTGTTAATAACATGGAAAAACTGAACATTTTCCAAAATGTTAATCCCAAAACGGAGGTGGGGTAAAATGAAAACATCTAATCTTTAACGGAGGTGTTAATAACATGGAAAAACCGAACATTTTCCAAAATGTTAATCCCAAAACAGGTGGGAGTAAAATGAAAACATCTAATCTTTAACAGGTGTTAATAACATGGAAAAACTGAACATTTTCCAAAATGTTAATCCCAAAACGGAGGTGGGAGTAAAATGAAAACATCTAATCTTTAACGGAGGTGTTAATAACATGGAAAAACCGAACATTTTCCAAAATGTTAATCCCAAAAACGGAGGTGGGAGTAAAATGAAAACATCTAATCTTTAACGGAGGTGTTAATAACATGGAAAAACTGAACATTTTTCAAAATGTTAATCCCAAAACGGAGGTGGGGAGTAAAATGAAAACATCTAATCTTTAACGGAGGTGTTAATAACATGGAAAAACCGAACATTTTCCAAAATGTTAATCCCAAAACAGGTGGGAGTAAAATGAAAACATCTAATCTTTAACGGAGGTGTTAATAACATGGAAAAACTGAACATTTTCCAAAATGTTAATCCCCAAAACGGAGGTGGGAGTAAAATGAAAACATCTAATCTTTAACGGAGGTGTTAATAACATGGAAAAACTGAACATTTTCCAAAATGTTAATCCCAAAACAGGTGGGAGTAAAATGAAAACATCTAATCTTTAACGGAGGTGTTAATAACATGTGGAAAAACCGAACATTTTCCAAAATGTTAATCCCAAAACGGAGGTGGGAGTAAAATGAAAACATCTAATCTTTAACGGAGGTGTTAATAACATGGAAAAACTGAACGTTTTCCAAAATGTTAATCCCAAAACGGAGGTGGGAGTAAAATGAAAACATCTAATCTTTAACGGAGGTGTTAATAACATGGAAAAACCGAACATTTTTCCAAAATGTTAATCCCAAAACGGAGGTGGGAGTAAAATGAAAACATCTAATCTTTAACGGAGGTGTTAATAACATGGAAAAACTGAACATTTTCCAAAATGTTAATCCCAAAACAGGTGGGAGTAAAATGAAAACATCTAATCTTTAACGGAGGTGTTAATAACATGGAAAAACCGAACATTTTCCAAAATGTTAATCCCAAAACGGAGGTGGGAAGTAAAATGAAAACATCTAATCTTTAACGGAGGTGTTAATAACATGGAAAAACCGAACATTTTCCAAAATGTTAATCCCAAAACGGAGGTGGGAGTAAAATGAAAACATCTAATCTTTAACGGAGGTGTTAATAACATGGAAAAACTGAACATTTTCCAAAATGTTAATCCCAAAACGGAGGTGGGAGTAAAATGAAAACATCTAATCTTTAACGGAGGTGTTAATAACATGGAAAAACCGAACATTTTCCAAAATGTTAATCCCAAAACGGAGGTGGGAGTAAAATGAAAACATCTAATCTTTAACGGAGGTGTTAATAACATGGAAAAACTGAACATTTTCCAAAATGTTAATCCCAAAACGGAGGTGGGAGTAAAATGAAAACATCTAATCTTTAACGGAGGTGTTAATAACATGGAAAAACTGAACATTTTCCAAAATGTTAATCCCAAAACGGAGGTGGGAGTAAAATGAAAACATCTAATCTTTAATGGAGGTGTTAATAACATGGAAAAACCGAACATTTTCCAAAATTTTAATCCTAAAACGGTGGTGTGGTTAAAACGGAAATATCCAGACATTTTTCCACATTTAACCCCAAAATCAAAGTGTAGTGAAATGAAAAAGTCGCATATTTTTCAGAATGTTAATCCTAAAAAGGAGGAGTAGATAAAATTAAAAAATCCGAATATTTCCATATTTTAATCCCAAAGCAAATAGAATTTATAAATGCAAACCTTTTCCAAAATTTTAATTTTAAAACAGAGATGTGGAGAAAAAGAAAAAATTGGAAAATATTTCCAATTTTTAATCTCAAAACGGAAGTGTGAATAAAATGTAAAATTTCAAAAATTTCCCAATTTTTATTTCTAAAACGGCGATGCAGAAAAACTGAACATTTCGATTTTTTAAAAAATATTAATCTCGAAACGGAGGTGTGGATAAAATAGAAATATCCGAAAATTTTTCCAACTTTTAATCCCAAAACGGATGTATAGATAAAATGGAAAAACCCGATCATTTTCTGAACTTTTAATCCAAAAGAGATGAGATGGATAAAATTAAAAATCCGACTATGTTTAGAAGTTTTAATTTTTAAAATAGAAGTGTAGACAAAATGAAAAATTACGACCATTTTCGGAACTTTTAATCCAAAAGAGAAAAGATGGATAAAATGTAAAATTTCGAAATTTTCCCCAACATTTAATTCTAAAACGGAGATGTGGATAAAATGGAAAAATTCGTTTTTATTTTAAATTTTAAATCATAAATCAAATGTGTGGACAAAATGGAAAAATCTAAACATTTTCCCAAATTTTAAATTCAGAATAAATATGTGGATAAAACGGAAAAATGCGGATATTTTTTCCAACATTTAGTCCTAAAACGGAAGTTTGGATGAAATGAGAAAATTAAATTAATTTAAATTTAAACAAAAAAAAAATCAACAATAATTATATTACGCTCTGCAATCTATGTTTTATTGAGCACTTTAAAAAAAAATGTAAATGCCGGAGAAATCTGGATTCCAGGCCAATTGGTTCTCTTCAGCTGGACATACATATATATATATATATATATATATATATATATATATATATATATACAGTATTGTGCAAAAGTATTAGGACAAGAACTAGTTTATCTTTTATGAGGCATATTGACAGAAAATAAACAGTTTCATTAAATTAATTTTATTTGATTTACTCAGCCAATGCTTTAACAAGAAAAAATACTTGTTACAAAATAAATTTGATATTTAGTATAATAACCTCTTGCTTAGATCACTGCCTTCATTCTCTCATGCATTGACATCACAAGATTCTTCACTGTATCTGATAGTATCTCCTGCCAAGCAGCTTGTGTTTGTTCCCAAAGTGTGTCTTGCGAATTAACATTAGAGAGAGAGAGAGGAATAAGAAAAAAGTCAGTCATATCCAAGGATAATAGAATAATCAGTAGTTTCAAAATAATTTGTTTAATAGAAAATAGGAAAAATTAAATATAACTTCTTTTTAATACATTTCTTTTACACCTAGTTTTAAATAATCAATATTTATTAGCAATTTGCTTGGCTTTTCACTCTGTATTTGAATTTTAGTGAGGCTTTTTAGGAAAGTCACCCCTGTCCTAATACTTTTGCATACTACCGGTAGTGTGCAAAAGTGTTAGGACAGGGTTGATTTTAAACTTTATTTTGATGCCTCATAAAAGATAAAATAGTTCTTGTCCTAATACTTTTGCACAGTACTATATATCGTCAGATTGGGGTGAGATTTGTTGAAACGCAAATTAAAAAAACCCAGAAGAGATGTACGCAGCCGATGATCTTAAGAGATCATCGGCTGCGTAAATAAGAAGGGTATTTCTCTCGATTGTGGTTTTTATTATAACGTTTCAGTTCCAGCATATCTTTTTTTATAGAAATGGATATGTCTGTCTGTCTGTCTGTCTGTCTGTCTGTCTGTCTGTCTCCATTCTAACAAACCCTACTCTTCCGAAACTCTTGGTCCGATTTCAACCAAAATTGGGCCACTTGTAGATTATGACATGAACCTTTCAATTGATTTACAGGGTACGCAGAAATCACCGAAACCCTTAAAATTTACGAACTCTTCTCCAAGAACCCTTATGAAAATTCAACCAAAATCAATACTTGTTCGAACCTTTGTTGTACGCATAAATTTTCCCAATCAATGTAATCAATGTATTTGAACGGATGTATTTTGAACGGAAGTAACGACGTCACTCCGAAAGTGATGTAAGTTGAAACGACGTAAGTCGAGGTGCCACTGTACCTTAAGTATTAAGCTTTATTTTCGGACGATGTTCTCATACTCTACATTCTGTTTGCAATAAATAGAATTTTGCACAACCAGAGCTCATCAAATGTGTCAAGTTGTAAAACTAAGGCATTTCTTGAATTTAAGATTTCTCATCACACTTGGCCAAAACAGTAGCCTCCCTGAAAAAATAAAAAAGAAAAAAAAAAAAGAAAAAAACTTTCTTTACTCAATTTCTCCGCGAGCTGCACAATCCAAATACTCCGTAAGTTTTTGCTGATACATTTTTTCTTGATGACGGCTAGAAATTTAGTATTCTGATTAAAATATCTTACCTCATGCAGGTGAGGCTTATTTAACCAAACACTTGCCGTCTAAGAATGGGAATCATTTCTAAACTTGCGATTTCGAACTCTTGTCCGTAAACATAACGCTCTGGCACTGATTTATATTTAAGATCCACATTCTCGACCAATTTCACCCCCAACCCCAATAAAAATGCTTTGAAAGAAAAGGCATACCATACATTTCACCAAACGCCAGTTGTGTAGACAAAGGACTCAACGAGAGGCTTCATCGAGTAGTAGGCAGTCTCAAAGTGCGGAATGGTCTGTGAATGCGACGGCCGTGTCCATTGACGCGAGTTATTTGAGCCAACAAACTAGCAATGCTTCGTCCATTGTATCTGCAAATTCAATTGAAAATGATGAGTTTTTATTTAGACATTCCAGTGCATCCTAACTGCAACCTCCAGTGCTTCAGTGATTAACAAAGAATGTTAACTAAGGTTGTCAACGAAGCTTTAGAGAATGACACTCAACGTAAAATATCATTTTGGCAGAAACGTTGCTACTCCACGAGATTCGGAGAATGAGGCTCAACGTGAGCTTCGTTTAAGTAGAATTGCTATAGACATGGCCGCCACAAGAGCTTCACAGAATGGTGCCTAGCGCGAACTTCGTCGTAGCAGAAATGCTACAACTACAGCTGCCGTACGAGCTTCAGAGAATGAAGTTCAACATGATCTTCTTCTGTATTTGACAAATGCGGGAACTGCAGACAATGAGGCTAAACCAGGGTGTATACGAACCTTTAAAACCTAAAAAAAATAGCAAAAACTCTAAAGTTTATAAAAAATTAAAAAATCAATATAAGGTGGGGTAAAAACCATGGTAAAACGATGAAAATAGGGGGAAATCTATACAAGTTGGTGCAGTTAACCTGTGAAATGACATAAAAAAAGAATAAGGGCTTATAAATTTTTGGACGAGAAAAGTATCATTAAATAATCGAAGATGCCCTTAAAAATCCAAAACTAACCAGAGATTACGAAAATTTGGGCTGAAAACCCAGAACAATCCATCAAAGCCGACAAAATTGCCAAAGAAGCCACAAAAACCTATAATTAAAAATTAGCCTATCAGTATACACCCTGTAAATTTGATCGGCGTCTAAGCCGAATGGTTGCGTCTACGGCAGCTGCGTGAGGTCAAGAGACTGACGTTCAACGTTACATTCCTGTGAACAAAGACGCCGGGCAATAAAAGCTGCGGAGACTGAAGATGAACGCGGTCGTCGTTTGAGCAGAAACGTTAATTCAATGTCAACAGCAAGAGATGTTGTGCATGGGAGTAGGAAGGTTAATTTCAAGAAGAAAAAGAAAAAGAAAATAAAAAGAGAAGACGCGAAGAAGACGAAGAAGAAGACAAAAAGAAAAAGAAGAGGAAGAACACAAAGAACGCGAAGAACAAGGAGAAAAATAATATGAAGAAAAAGAACAGTACGAAGAAGATGATGAAGAAGTGTAAGATGATGAAGACGACGAAAACGAAGAATACGACGACGACGAAGAAGAACAACAACAAAAAGAAAAGTACGAAGATGACGAAGACAAAGATGATAAAGAAGTCGACGAAGATTTTGACGAAGACGACAAAGATGACGAAGACGACGACGACGAAGAAGAAGAAGATGAAAAAGAAGACGAAAAGAAGAAGAAAACGACGAAGAAGATCATGAAGATGTCGACGAAGACGACTACGAAGACGACGAAGAAGTCCACGAAGATGATGAGGAAAACAACGATGAAGAAGATAAAGAAGAAAAAGAAAACGTCGAAGATGATGACGAAGACGACGAAGATGACGAAGTCAACAAAAAAGAAGAAAAAGAAGAAAACGAAGAAAAATTAAACGACGAAGATGATGACGAAGAAAAAGATGAAGAAGAAGAAGAAGAAGAAAACGATGAAGAAGATGATGAAAATGTTGAGGAAGACGACGAAGAAGACGAGGAAGATGAAAAAGAAGAAGAAGAAGCAGAAAACAACGAAGAAGACGACGAAGATGAAGAAGACGATGAAGATGACGATGAAGACGAAGAAGCCGACGAAGACAAAAGAGATGACAAAGACGAAGAAGCCGACATCTAAATGAACACTTATCATTTTCAGTTGCATGTGTAGATCCAATGGTAGAAGCATTTCTGGTTTGTTGACTCTAGTGATAAATTTTGGTGGATGTGGTTTTAGCTGAAGTTGGTCGTTTCGTATGCTGGGTCTGTCTATGAAAATAAACCATATGTTCAAACTTTTGTGTAACTTCTACTTTATCATATGCCATAACAATTTTACGTTTTCTACAAGGTGCCAACCCTTCCGACATTGAATAGACAATGCATCCTCTTCTGCGTCACAACGTCATCGCAACGCATTACAAGCTGTAACACTGTAAGTGTTCCTTATGCACACACGTTAAACGGATATCGACAGACCCTGGATTCGAACTCAGGAATAAATATTTGGAAAATATCACTGCGTGTATACATATTTTTTCTTTCCAGAAAAATCAACTTTTTTGTCTATTGTACGAAGGGTCTAGGGGAAGAAGGGAATAAGCGCTGGTGTATCCGAGAGAAAGGGAGATGCGAAATAAAGGCATTTACAAGATGTCGTTGTTGATATGGTTGGGTCCTTTTCAAATAACCTACCTATAAGTCGAGACACGACCCCCGTCGCTCACTCATAGGACAACAAAACTAGCACCAAAGCGCTAATGTGGCCGAGAGAAGGAGAAAGGCGAAGAAAAGGCATTTACGAGATGACATCTTTGATATGACAACAATTTTATAAAGACACAGACGGCTTTCAAAAGGGAGAGAAGTCTGGTATTTTACTTCTTTGTTGCCTGTTGATCTCCTTTTCGCTTTCTCAGAGAAAGAAAATAAAGGATCGACCGAAAGTGGAAAAATTATCGGTAAATTTTTGGAAGAGCATACTCACGTAGGGACGTAATTGTAATTAACGCTGACAGGTGAAAGAATAGAGACAACAAAATCACGTCTCCAGGTTTCCTGCATGGCAAGAAGTGTACGCGAGTTATCCAAGCCAGATAAGCGAAGCTGACGTTAAATTTTAATGGAAAGACATTCGATCACTTAAAACCCCACACATTGTTGAAACGGTTTAAACAAAAAGAACGGATTTGAAGATCAAGTCAGAAAGAGACCCAGAAAGTCAGAGAGACGCGAGACGTGAGACAGACGAGACGTGAGACAGACGAGACGTGAGACAGACGAGATGTGAAACAGACGAGAGAACGCGTGAAGTGAAGATGCGGAAAAATCCCCTCTTTTTCTCACGCTAGTAACACAAAACACAGGTAATCAAAAGGATGTGCGTTGTGGCGCAGTGGATATCGACTCGAAACGACAAACCGCGTTCGAATTCCAGTTGAATTCCTTGAATTCACATACGCACAAATAACCTTACGAAAGGTATTAATCCGTCTCTTCCCTCCAGTTTTGGGTTAAATAGCAGTCAACCACAGAAAGCAATGGCAACCTCTTGCGGGATAATCTTCTGCCCAGTCAGTCATGTCTCTTTCGAGACATGATCGCCCAATGTGTGTATCACGTATGCACTTAACTAACTGACTGAATATAATAGTTGGAAACATGATTAAGGCTTCTACTAGGCTTAAAGTGGGGTATCGGTTTTCAATTGATATGAAGTAATAAACAGATCCCCCACTAATTATTACATAATATAATACATCTCTTCCCCCTCTAGCTATGAGTCAAATAACAGAACAGATTGGAATCTATAGCCTTGGCTGGGAACCAGTCTACCGCTGAAAGCAATGGCAACCTACTGCGGGATAATATTCTGCCCAGTCATTCATGTCTCTTTCAAGACATGATCGCCCAAGCGTATATCATGTATAGCACTTAATTGACTGAATCAAAATGACTGTATTATTTCTAGTAACAATAAATATAGTAATCGCGAGTCAATTGTGGACTCTGAAAAGGTTGAATTGTATTTTAGAATTACAATATAATCATTAATTTGCGTAGTTCTTCTAATTGTACATACACGACTTTTGTTTAGTGGCAAAACTGACCAAGCACGAATCTCCTTTTATAAATACAACAAAATCCAATATTTACTTCGCATTTTTTAAAATTTAGGCATCACGGTGGCCTTATACTGGAGTTTTTGAATAAAAATTTGATGTTACCATTTCAAAAAACTAAAAAACACGAGAAACACCAGGGGTATACTGTTAGTTTATCAATAAACTGAGAACTTTAACTCATTTACTTAAAGTAAAACAAAGACTGTTGGCATGAAACAAAACAAAAAAAATAAAAATTAAAAATGAAAGTATAAAATATTTTTTAAACAATATACAATGGTCAAATGGTCACTAATGGTTAAATCCCTTTAGAGTAACACAAAAGAGTTTATGCTTCTAAATTGCCACACATAATTATTTTATTGAACTAATATTTAGATTATCTTCATCATTGTTATTACTTTAATAAGAGACTTTGAGATGTGTTGTTGTTAATATTCAACGAATGTTTTCGGCTACCCTCATCTTCATTGTTGTTTTTGTTAGAGAATTTAAGATGAGTTGTTGTTAATATTCAATGAATGTTTTGAACTATCCTCATTCTCATTGTTATTTTTGTCAGAGACATTGAGAGGAGTTGCTGTTAAATTCAATGAATGTTTTGGACTATCATCGTCTTCATTGTTGTTTTTGTCTTAGACCTTGAAATGTGTTCTTGTTAATATTCAATGGATGTCTTCAATATCCTCATTTTCATTGTTGTTTTTATCAGAGACTTTGAGATAAGTTAATATTCAATTAAGTCTTTTGATATAAGCTCTTGCTAATATTCACTGAATGTTTTGGACTATACTCATCTTCAATTTGGATTTTGTTAGAGACTTTGAGATGAGTTGTTGCTAATATTCAATGAATGTTTTGGACTATACTCATCTTCATTGATGTTTTTGTAAGAGACTTTCCAATGAAATGTTGTTAATATTCAATGAATATTTTGGACTACCCTCATTCTCATTGTTGTTTTTTATAGAGATTTTCAGATGAGTTGTTGTTAATATTCAATGAACGTTTTCGACAATCCTTAGGTTCATTGTTGTTTTGTTGGAGACTTTGAGATGTTTTGGACTATCCTAATGTTCATTGTTTTTTTACTCAGAGACATTGAGATGAGTTGTTGTTAATATTCAATGAATTTTTTAGAATATCCTCATCTTCATTGTTGTTTTTATCAGAGACTTTGAGATGAGTTACTGCTAAAATTCAATGAATGTTTTCGACTATCTTCGTCTTCATTGTTGATTTTGTCATAGACTTTGAGATGTGTTAATATTCAATGAATATTTTGGACTATCCTCATTTTCATTGTTGTTTTTGTCAGAGATGTTGAAATAAGTTGTTGTTAAAATTCAATGAATGTTTTGGACTATCCTTGTCTTCATTGTTTTTGTCATAGACTTTGAGATGAGTTGTTAATATTCAATGAACGTTTTGGACTATCCTCATCTTAATTGTTGTTTTTGTCAGAGATTGTGAGACGAAATGTTGTTAATATTCAATGAATGTTTTGGACTACCTTTATTCTCATTGTCGTTTTTGTTAGAGATTTTGAGATGAGTTATTGTTAATATTTAATGAATGTTTTCGAATATCCTCATCTTCATTGTTGTTTTTATCAAAGACTTTGAGATGAGTTGCTGTTAATATTTTATTTAGTTTTTCTCTCTTAAATATGATTTTGCAAACTGCTTAGTACTTTCTCAAGTGATCTCAAATTTGTATTTAGTTATTTATTTTGACTGGCATTATTAACTTTAAAATTTTATCCCTTCTAATAGATGATTAATACGGTCCATAGAACTCCTTCAATTTTGCCTGGAGTTTGTAGGAAAATGTGTCTCATTATCCTTTATTATTTCAATAACAAATTTGACCTCTCACCCAGATATAAAAATACTTCATTAAACCAACAGGAAGCAAGAAAAAATTCAATAAATAAAAATGAATATCCTTGTTTCGCTGCAGAGGCGTTTTCTAGAAATTAAAAAAAAAATGATAGTAACCTGATGCTTGTTTACGGTTGTATAGAATCATTTCCAAATTAAATTGTAACGAAATTACAGTTCAAAAACTTTTCCCCCCGTCAGATTTTCAATTTTCCCTAATTAATACACTCGTAAGAGGTGAGAAATATGGAGGCGTATTTTTTTAAGTGTTGTTTGGTGTTGATGCAGACTGTGAAGTGAAGATGAGACCATTAGAAGGAATAAAATTTATATGGCTTTTTAATGTCATTAATCAGTGATTGGGTAAAGTAAACGGTTCTAGAGAAGATTGAGAATCGGTGTACGAGGAGAAGGGGAAAAATCTAGAAGTAAATGAAACGTATAACGCAATTAAAAGAACATTTTTACTAAGCACAGAATTCGTAGAAGTCTTCAAAAAAGGTTTATAAATAAAACGTAGAATTAAATATCAACGAATCAAACAGTTTAGCAATAAAATAACCGTTCGCAATGCAATTACATCAAGTTATCAACATTTTAAGTGACAATTTCAGCCCCTTTTCCACAGATGAAACATCGCTAACTGTCGTGTTTTTGTTGCGTTGAACAAAGACAACACAATCAAGAAATAAAATGTGGTTTGAAGTTCTTCTTGCTGAAATCTGTGGTAGAAAATAAAATTCGTTTAAGGGTAGCAGTCTTGTAGCTCTTTCGTAGTCATCTACTGACCGTGTCGTTAATGTGTCGTAGCAGTCTAACACTAATATTCTTCTTTTTCATGTGCCGTGTCCTTTCAGGACGTAGGCGATCCCAAATTTCCACTTAGCTCTGTCTCTTGTCGCTCTCAATATTTTTTCTCTTGGTATCTCTTCTAGCGGATGTGCGTTGTGGTGCATTGGATATCGGCTCGGAACGAGAAATCGGGGAGCCGAGTTCGAATTCCACCCGAATTCATTGCATTCACTTACGCGCAAATACCCTTGGGAAAGGTATTAATCTGTCTATTCCTTTCAGTTATGGGTTAAATAACAGGACAGACTGAGTTCTATAGAAAGCAATGGCAACCTACTGCGGAATAATCTTCTGCCTGGTTAGTCATGTCTCTTTCGAGACATGATCACCCAAGCGTGTATCACTGATCTCTTCTAAACCTCGCTCCGCCATCCATTTGCTCATACCTAACAAATACGCCCGGTGCTGCTTTCCCCTCTCTCTCCTTCCATTTATCCGACCTGTGAGTATTAATTTCTCCAGGCCCTTCTTCCTCATTACGTGTTCCAGGAACCTCCTTCGTCTCCTCCTGATATTTAGTATAAGTTTTTTTCTTGTTTGCAACCTTTCCAACACCTCATCGTTGCACACATACTCTGTCCATGGTATCCTCAGCATCCTTCTGTAAAACCACATTTCTGCTGCCTCAAACCTCTCCTTCATCTTTGATGAGATCGTCGAACATTCACTTCCATACTGACGGACAGATATCACATAGCAATCCAGTACTCTTTTTCTTTGTTTCAAATGAGATTTTCCTGTCTCTCATTACTCTGCTTAGCTTCTGAAATGCATCTTTGGCCATGCCAATGCATCACTGGATCTCCGTGTCGCACTTTCCATCCTCTGTCAAAACACTTCCGAGGTATGTGAATTGTTTTACTTGTTTTATTTTAGTTTCTCCGATGTAGAAATACCAAAAATGCGGCACAAGGCCAAAGGTGGGGATGGGGAAGGATGGGCTTCACTTGTCCTATCTTAAAAAACTTAGCTAGACACCATTACTGACCCAAACAAACTATACAATATTCTTTGCACCAAAGCATCACATTCTTACTTCCTACTTTGGCTCAGTCAATCAGTTAAGTGACATACGTGATACACGCTTGGGCAATCATGTCCCGAAAAAGACATGACTGACTGGGCAAAGGATTTTCCTGAAGTAGGTTGCTGTTAATTTCTGCACTAGACTGGTTACCATCACATCTATAGCACCCAATCTGTCCTGTTATTTAATCCATAGCTGGAAGTCGAAATAACTGATTAATGCTATTTTCCAAGGATATTTAACGGCGGCGAAAACGATAGCTTCTAGAAATCAATGGTCAACCCTATCAAATGCCTTGAACTGATCTAAATTGATTAGCGTGGCTTCACTATTGACTTGCTTAATGATCAAACGTGCAAAATGTAGGTTGTCCTGAATAGTCCCTCCTTTCACAGTGTTATATAACGTCGCTCTTCTAAATCTCGACGAACAACTATAACAATTGTCTTGAAATATATCAACAAATAAAAACACGTATATATAAAAATATAAACTTATATTTTTATTCTTCGTTGGTGGCGATTGTGTGGTAGCCAGAGAGAATCACGCACATACGATAGAGTTGTTGGGAGTCATTGACCAGCGGGAGATAGATTTTCTTCTCTCTTTTCAGTCTTCACTCTGTTTTCTTTCAGTGTTTTCATTTCGGCCAGAAAAATCCCTAACTTATATAAACCGAAATTTCCCTGCATTTTAATCTTCTCGGGTTTTTGTACAAAAATATACGCGTACAAATATCCAAATTGTACAAAAACATATAGATATTTTGTTTTTAAATAAGCACATAAAATAAATCAATAATACAGAACAATACATGTAAACAAAAGTAATACAGAATTATCAATACCAGTTACCTCAAAGGTAACATAGACCTCTCTACTTTCATGCTTTCGTGCTCATGTTTCTTGTTTATTAATTCCATGCAAAGAGACATTTTCCCCAATGTAAACTCTAAGTTAGTCTTTTAAGTTAGGAATAATAATGAATCAGAGCAGAAAGCGATACAACACTTCCTTATTAATTCCATGCAAAGAGACATTTTCCCCAATGTAAACTCTAAGTTAGTCTTTTAAGTTAGGCATAATAATGAATCAGGCCAGAAAGCGATACAACACTTCCTTATTAATTCCATGCAAAGAGACATTTTCCCAAATGTAAATTCTAAGTTAGTCTTTTAAGTTAGGCATGATAATAAATCAGGCCAGAAAGCGATACAACACTTCCTTATTAATTCCATGCAAAGAGACATTTTCCCCAATGTAAATTCTAAGTTAGTCTTTTAAGTTAGGCATAATAATGAATCAGGCCAGAAAGCGATATAACACTTCCTTATTAATTCCATGCAAAGAGACATTTTCTCCAATGTAAACTCTAAGTTAGACTTTTAAGTTAGGAATAATAATGAATCAGGCCAGAAAGCGATACAACAATTCCTTATTAATTCCATGCAAAGAGACATTTTCCCCAATGTAAACTCTAAGTTAGTCTTTTAAGTTAGGCATAATAATGAATCAGGCCAGAAAGCGATACAACACTTCCTTATTAATTCCATGCAAAGAGACATTTTCCCCAATGTAAAATCTAAGTTAGTCTTTTAAGTTAGGAATAATAATAAATCAGGCCAGAAAGCGATACAACACTTCCTTATTAATTCCATGCAAAGAGACATTTTCCCCAATGTAAACTCTAAGTTAGTCTTTTAAGTTAGGAATAATAATAAATCAGGCCAGAAAGCGATACAACACTTCCTTATTAATTCCATGCAAAGAGACATTTTCCCCAATGTAAACTCTAAGTTAGTCTTTTAAGTTAGGCATAATAATGAATCAGGCCAGAAAGCGATACAACACTTCCTTATTAATTCCATGCAAAGAGACATTTTCGCCAATGTAAACTCTAAGTTAGTCTTTTAAGTTAGGAATAATAATGAATCAGGCCAGAAAGCGATACAACACTTCCTTATTAATTCCATGCAAAGAGACATTTTCCCCAATGTAAACACTAAGTTAGTCTTTTAAGTTAGGCATAATAATGAATCAGGCCAGAAAGCGATACAACACTTCCTTATTAATTCCATGCAAAGAGACATTTTCCCCAATGTAAACTCTAAGTTAGTCTTTTAAGTTAGGCATAATAATGAATCAGGCCAGAAAGCGATACAACACTTCCTTATTAATTCCATGCAAAGAGACATTTTCCCCAATGTAAACTCTAAGTTAGTCTTTTAAGTTAGGAATAATAATAAATCAGGCCAGAAAGCGATACAACACTTCCTTATTAATTCCATGCAAAGAGACATTTTCCCCAATGTAAACTCTAAGTTAGTCTTTTAAGTTAGGCATAATAATAAATCAGGCCAGAAAGCGATACAACACTTCCTTATTAATTCCATGCAAAGAGACATTTTCCCCAATGTAAACTCTAAGTTAGTCTTTTAAGTTAGGAATAATAATAAATCA
Organism: Ascarosepion bandense; assembly: GCA_037127315.1. Classification (NCBI taxonomy): domain Eukaryota; kingdom Metazoa; phylum Mollusca; class Cephalopoda; order Sepiida; family Sepiidae; genus Ascarosepion; species Ascarosepion bandense. The sequence goes on along the minus strand of JBBBDQ010002487.1, from coordinate 3,881 downwards.
GGCCAGAAAGCGATACAACACTTCCTTATTAATTCCATGCAAAGAGACATTTTCCCCAATGTAAACTCTAAGTTAGTCTTTTAAGTTAGGAATAATAATGAATCAGGCCAGAAAGCGATACAACACTTCCTTATTAATTCCATGCAAAGAGACATTTTCCCCAATGGTAAACTCTAAGTTAGTCTTTTAAGTTAGGAATAATAATGAATCAGGCCAGAAAGCGATACAACACTTCCTTATTAATTCCATGCAAAGAGACATTTTCCCCAATGTAAACTCTAAGTTACTCTTTTAAGTTAGGCATAATAATGAATCAGGCCAGAAAGCGATACAACACTTCCTTATTAATTCCATGCAAAGAGACATTTTCCCCAATGTAAACTCCAAGTTAGTCTTGTAAGTTAGGAATAATAATAAATCAGGCCAGAAAGCGATACAACACTTCCTTATTAATTCCATGCAAAGAGACATTTTCCCCAATGTAAACTCTAAGTTAGTCTTTTAAGTTAGGAATAATAATAAATCAGGCCAGAAAGCGATACAACACTTCCTTATTAATTCCATGCAAAGAGACATTTTCCCCAATGTAAACTCTAAGTTAGTCTTTTAAGTTAGGCATAATAATGAATCAGGCCAGAAAGCGATACAACACTTCCTTATTAATTCCATGCAAAGAGACATTTTCCCCAATGTAAACTCTAAGTTAGTCTTTTAAGTTAGGAATAATAATGAATCAGGCCAGAAAGCGATACAACACTTCCTTATTAATTCCATGCAAAGAGACATTTTCCCCAATGTAAACACTAAGTTAGTCTTTTAAGTTAGGCATAATAATGAATCAGGCCAGAAAGCGATACAACACTTCCTTATTAATTCCATGCAAAGAGACATTTTCCCCAATGTAAACTCTAAGTTAGTCTTTTAAGTTAGGCATAATAATGAATCAGGCCAGAATGCGATACAACACTTCCTTATTAATTCCATGCAAAGAGACATTTTCCCCAATGTAAACTCTAAGTTAGTCTTTTAAGTTAGGAATAATAATAAATCGGGCCAGAAAGCGATACAACACTTCCTTATTAATTCCATGCAAAGAGACATTTTCCCCAATGTAAACTCTAAGTTAGTCTTTTAAGTTAGGCATAATAATAAATCAGGCCAGAAAGCGATACAACACTTCCTTATTAATTCCATGCAAAGAGACATTTTCCCCAATGTAAACTCTAAGTTAGTCTTTTAAGTTAGGAATAATAATAAATCAGGCCAGAAAGCGATACAACACTTCCTTATTAATTCCATGCAAAGAGACATTTTCCCCAATGTAAACTCTAAGTTAGTCTTTTAAGTTAGGAATAATAATGAATCAGGCCAGAAAGCGATACAACACTTCCTTATTAATTCCATGCAAAGAGACATTTTCCCCAATGGAAACTCTAAGTTAGTCTTTTAAGTTAGGAATAATAATGAATCAGGCCAGAAAGCGATACAACACTTCCTTATTAATTCCATGCAAAGAGACATTTTCCCCAATGTAAACTCTAAGTTAGTCTTTTAAGTTAGGCATAATAATAAATCAGGCCAGAAAGCGATACAACACTTCCTTATTAATTCCATGCAAAGAGACATTTTCCCCAATGTAAACTCCAAGTTAGTCTTGTAAGTTAGGAATAATAATAAATCAGGCCAGAAAGCGATACAACACTTCCTTATTAATTCCATGCAAAGAGACATTTTCCCCAATGTAAACTCTAAGTTAGTCTTTTAAGTTAGGAATAATAATAAATCAGGCCAGAAAGCGATACAACACTTCCTTATTAATTCCATGCAAAGAGACATTTTCCCCAATGTAAACTCTAAGTTAGTCTTTTAAGTTAGGAATAATAATAAATCAGGCCAGAAAGCGATACAACACTTCCTTATTAATTCCATGCAAAGAGACATTTTCCCCAATGTAAACTCTAAGTTAGTCTTTTAAGTTAGGCATAATAATGAATCAGGCCAGAAAGCGATACAACAATTCCTTATTAATTCCATGCAAAGAGACATTTTCCCCAATGTAAACTCTAAGTTAGTCTTTTAAGTTAGGAATAATAATGAATCAGGCCAGAAAGCGATACAACACTTCCTTATTAATTCCATGCAAAGAGACATTTTCCCCAATGTAAACGCTAAGTTAGTCTTTTAAGTTAGGCATAATAATGAATCAGGCCAGAAAGCGATACAACACTTCCTTATTAATTCCATGCAAAGAGACATTTTCCCCAATGGAAACTCTATGTTAGTCTTTTAAGTTAGGAATAATCATGAATCAGGCCAGAAAGCGATACAACACTTCCTTATTAATTCCATGCAAAGAGACATTTTCCCCAATGTAAAATCTAAGTTAGTCTTTTAAGTTAGGCATAATAATGAATCAGGCCAGAAAGCGATACAACACTTCCTTATTAATTCCATGCAAAGAGACATTTTCCCCAATGTAAACTCTAAGTTAGTCTTTTAAGTTAGGAATAATAATAAATCAGGCCAGAAAGCGATACAACACTTCCTTATTAATTCCATGCAAAGAGACATTTTCCCCAATGTAAACTCTAAGTTAGTCTTTTAAGTTAGGCATAATAATGAATCAGGCCAGAAAGCGATACAACACTTCCTTATTAATTCCATGCAAAGAGACATTTTCCCCAATGTAAACTCTAAGTTAGTCTTTTAAGTTAGGCATAATAATGAATCAGGCCAGAAAGCGATACAACACTTCCTTATTAATTCCATGCAAAGAGACATTTTCCCCAATGTAAACTCTAAGTTAGTCTTTTAAGTTAGGAATAATAATAAATCAGGCCAGAAAGCGATACAACACTTCCTTATTAATTCCATGCAAAGAGACATTTTCCCCAATGTAAACTCTAAGTTAGTCTTTTAAGTTAGGAATAATAATAAATCAGGCCAGAAAGCGATACAACACTTCCTTATTAATTCCATGCAAAGAGACATTTTCCCCAATGTAAACTCTAAGTTAGTCTTTTAAGTTAGGCATAATAATGAATCAGGCCAGAAAGCGATACAACAATTCCTTATTAATTCCATGCAAAGAGACATTTTCCCCAATGTAAACTCTAAGTTAGTCTTTTAAGTTAGGAATAATAATGAATCAGGCCAGAAAGCGATACAACACTTCCTTATTAATTCCATGCAAAGAGACATTTTCCCCAATGTAAACACTAAGTTAGTCTTTTAAGTTAGGCATAATAATGAATCAGGCCAGAAAGCGATACAACACTTCCTTATTAATTCCATGCAAAGACATTTTCCCCAATGTAAACTCTAAGTTAGTCTTTTAAGTTAGGCATAATAATGAATCAGGCCAGAAAGCGATACAACACTTCCTTATTAATTCCATGCAAAGAGACATTTTCCCCAATGTAAACTCTAAGTTAGTCTTTTAAGTTAGGAATAATAATAAATCAGGCCAGAAAGCGATACAACACTTCCTTATTAATTCCATGCAAAGAGACATTTTCCCCAATGTAAACTCTAAGTTAGTCTTTTAAGTTAGGAATAATAATAAATCAGGCCAGAAAGCGATACAACACTTCCTTATTAATTCCATGCAAAGAGACATTTTCCCCAATGTAAACTCTAAGTTAGTCTTTTAAGTTAGACATAATAATGAATCAGGCCAGAAAGCGATACAACAATTCCTTATTAATTCCATGCAAAGAGACATTTTCCCCAATGTAAACTCTAAGTTAGTCTTTTAAGTTAGGAATAATAATGAATCAGGCCAGAAAGCGATACAACACTTCCTTATTAATTCCATGCAAAGAGACATTTTCCCCAATGTAAACGCTACGTTAGTCTTTTAAGTTAGGCATAATAATGAA